>JALPQI010001793.1:0-125955 GCA_025490895.1 Thaumatotibia leucotreta | reverse complement strand
CGTCGTAATGTACTATTTTGTCCCTTGTGCGAAAAACATGAAATTCGAAACGAGTGGCGATGTTTTAAATCGACACGAGTTACGAATTTCGTTTTTGCACGTGTCTCGTACGACGTTTTTTAGTGCAGATGGCCCTATGATGGCTTCGGCTTTTGGACGTGACGTAAAATGACACACGTCTCGCACTAGAGTCCAGTGATTAAGTTTATTTGTCTGTATTGGTACCTAGTCTAACATAATTTATGAAATAGATATTTTTTCATCTCCTCCTATACTACAATTAAACCAAGAAGGCTTCAGTCAGTGATATACATAATTATGTACCCGAGATCAAAGTTTTTTTCAATATAAAATTTTTGGAAAATTTAATAACAAATGTGTAGGTACTTCATTATTTCATTCATTGTTCATAAACCTGTAGGATGTAAGGTCAATGCGGGTAAGACCGTCTATCAGGAAAGTCCGTCTACCAACTGATTTCCGACCCTAATTGTACAGTATAAGACGCGTATGACGGACTTTCCTTCAAAATAAAATATGCCAAACTTAGCCGCACTGACCTTACCTCAGTTAATCATTCCATGGTTGGATATCGGCGTCTGCTTTGACCTTCTGTGTTCCCGCCGATCGTTTCATACATATTCATAGTGGCGTCATCTATTTGACATTGAGTGCCATTGTTTTGGGCTTAATATTGATGTGTATTTTACCAGCCTCCGTAGTTTAATTGGTAACTTACGAAACTCCGTAACTTACGAAGCTGATTTAGTTGTGTGCTTTCGGAACATTTTGTTTATTCTCAAATAAATAAATGGAATTATTTTCATTAATATTTTAATTTATGTATTTAAGTATACACTATAATAAACTTATACTATATGTATATTATAAAATACGTATCAATTTTTTTTTGACATGTGACATTATGCACACATTTTAAGACTTTCCCAAAGGCGTATTCTACACTTAAAATATAAAAACAAAACGACGCGCAAAATATTATACTTGATGAGTAATCGGTTGATTAAACTAGCCTCTTGGCGCAGCATTACAATGTTGCATAGCGCTTGTTGTTACCGAGCGCCTTTGTATTCAAGTCGTTAGACGTTTTTCGCATGCTACCCTCTCCTATTTAGATTTAAGTAAATTATTGTTTTCTCAGTAAGTGATTAATGTAAATCTTTTGAGAAATACATGTCTTAAACCATAATAATTATTATGATAAAAATTATAAGTAGAGTTGAGTCTTGTGCATATAAAAGAGTGAGTGAGAGAGTGTGCTTTGTGTAAAATAATGTATAATTTGTGTTTTGAAATGTGTATTTGAACATTAAATTGGATCAGTTTTAAAATTACAACTTATTAAGAACATGTAAAACAAGAATATTACATGTTTTCTTAAAGAATTAAAATTATTTTCTTAAACCCACGCTACGCGCGAGCAAAATTGAGTCGATCTTTATTCCGTCTTCGTAGCGCTTCGTAGCATGTACCCGTAGCACGTCCGTAGCAGCCTCGTAGCGTGGGCCACGACTGCGACACGTTATAATACGCTGTTGTATTAGCTGATGTTTACTTTACTACGTTTTTTTATACTAAGTCGATAATTTAGCAAAGAAACAAGTTAATAATAAGTGAGTGATTATTCTAGGAGCGGTTCAACAAAATTCCCCAAAAACAAACAAAACACGCAACAATTTATTTTGTCAGCCTCCATAGCTTAGTTGGTAGTGACCCTGCGAAGCTAGAGGTTCCTGGTTCGCATCCTGGCAAGGGCATTATTTGTGTATTTATTTATCACAAATATTTGTTCCTTTGTCATGGCTGTCTATGTATTTAAGTATCTATATGTATCTATCTATTATATATATCGTCGCCTGGTACCCACATCACAAGCCTTAATTGAGCTTACCGTGCCGTGGGGCTAGGTCAATTTGTGTAAGATGTCTCAAGATATTTATTTCGAATTCCAATATTAGCCATAAATCTAAGCCTCTCATGTAACAAACTGAACTTACAAAACTGTTCCTAAATATGTCTATTTTATATTATTATATACAACGCCTGCAATAACATACTTCAAACCCACATCAGTAATCGTACCATGACTTTACAAGTATCGGTAACGTTAGATTTTCCTCAATATGTAAAGCAGGCTATCGCGCTCGCTCCAATATGTTAGTGCGAGCGCGATAGAATGCATTACATATCGAGTAAAACCTAACGTGGGTAATATCTGAGCGTTTCAACCGCCAAATTTTGGTGGCATCATTTTCGCCGAAGTTTCTAAACGTCTCAATGATATACTTCGTCATTTGTATAAGGTACCGTGCCTCGTTCAAATGACAAAATATCACATTGTAGAGAATAGAAACTTCGGCAAAAATTGAGCCACCAAAATTGGGCGGTTGACACGCTCAGCAGGCTTAGCACATGAATGGTGCGACAGTATGTCGCCGAGAGATAGTTTTCCCGTCCTTCACTAGCTATATTAACAAAAGAGGGACGGATAGACTATCTCGCGGCGAGATTCTGTCGCCCCAATCATGTGCTAAGCATAGATATTCACTGACGTATCCATTAAATAAATAAATATCTTGGGACATTTTACACAAATCGACCTAGTCCGACGGTAAGCTCAATTAAGGCTTGTGATGTGGGTACCAGATACTTAAATACATAGACAGCCTGACCACGGAACAAACATTTGTGATAAATAAATACACAAAGAATGCCCTCGGCGGGATTCGAAACCGGAACCTCCAGCTTCGTAGGTAGGGTCACTACCAACTAGGCTAAGGAGGCTGACAAACGCTCCTTTGCTTTCCAAATCATGGTACGGCTACAGGTAAGCCAACATAAGCATGTAACAAAAAGCAATCTATTTGGTTACCACAAAACCGGCCTTTCAGCCCGAGTGGATAAAAGATATAATAAATAAAGGCCTATGATGGAAAGGCACCTTTCCATTCGCACTCCTACTGACCTAAAATAAGTGTTAAAAGTTGAAAGCGGTAGCGAGTTTGCTACTTGAAATAATGTATGCAACGAACTTGTATAATGTAAAATATGTGGTATACAGGGTGGAAAGGGACGACGTTCCTTCCCACTGCCGACCGAGTCTACCAACGATTACGATGAACTTTCAGTATGGGACCAACATCGAAAGCGCACATGGAAAATTTACTTTTCCATACTATTGAACTCTAACTAATCACTCACTTTGTATGAGGGGTTACATTTTTAAAATCATATTTCGATGTTGGTCCCATACTGAAAGTTCATCGTAATGGTTGGTAGACTCGGTCGGTAGCGGGAAGGAACGTCGTCCCTTTCCACCCTGTATATCTCTTATGTTTTTGTAACATTTAACAAGACAATTCAACCTATTGTGTGTTTTCACAATTTTGTTAACTAAATATTTAGATTTGTCTTTTTTTCCAGTAGTCACACTAAATAATACTGTAATATAAATTATAAATATTGAATGTCGTATACCAAAGAAAAAACGACCAAGTTCACCAACCCCACCGCGGCCGTTGGTGATCTGAGTTGTTTATTCTTTGGTACCTATAATACCTATATGATATCCAATATTTATTAGACAATTCAATTATTTGTAGGTATTAATTAAGTAGGTAGTTGTTTTTTTATATTTTTGATTTACGTTTTTTTAAGTAACTAGTCACGCTACCTACGAGCATTTATCTACTATAAATATTAGATGTCATATACCTACTTAAGACGACCATAATAGTACACATTTATGTATATCCGATATTATATTTCTAAATACAAAAACGTTAATAAAAATTGTAAGACGACCTAATTCACCAACGTCTGAGGCGTGATTGGAACCCATGTGACTCAGCTTTCTCAGGTGGTTCTCAAAACACTCAGCCGCCTGGTCTCAAAAAACACAATTAAAGATCCGATCCAGTTTTCATTTTTAATTCATTTTAGTTTATTTAAAGGTATTTTTGTTTTTCTTATTTCGACATTTTTTTGAACTAGCATTATTAATACAATTCAGTATCAAGCAAGTACATAGCCATCGTATACTTTTGTCGAATGGTAGCTGTGGAAATGTTTTTCTGAGAATTTATGAATTTTTTGGGGATTTATAGAATATAGTCATTATTATCACTGTCACTCCTTCCACCTATTTCCATATATTTGACTTTTCTTCGATGACATCACGTGCCTTTGATTAGTGACAATTTTTAGTCCTAATTCACATTGTTAAGAGGTAATAATTAAAGTGGAAAATTTCATTGTTATTTTTCTGAAAGAATCCAAATGAAGACCCGTTTGGAAAAAAACGGAAGTTCGTTAAATATTGTTGTTAATTAGGTGTAATGATTTTTCTAAAGTGGAACCCAGCAGCAATGTATGCTGGTCAACTGACATGAGACTCGTATGATGTTAAAATACTTATATCTACTTTAAGTAATGCGTCTACCAGTGGATGCAATACATTGCGTGCTCAATTATTTTGTATGAAAAAAAACCTTAATTTCCTAAAGAAATTTATGTAAACACGTTCCCTAGGTCCGATAGTTACCGCCACTAAAATATTCGCCCGTATCAAATACACACGCTGTAAATATGTAGAATCCGCTGACCTCTTAATACTTAACGGCCGCAGTCCGAATTCAATACGTGTTGCCTTCAAACGAGTGATGAATGACGCACGGTGGAATTCCGACCTTATTTACACGAAAACGTCAACACTGTTAATAACTTCTTCTGTGTGTTTTAGCTAGCTAGTTTATTATGTTTTTAAGGTTTCGTAGGAACCCTTATATACCGTAAAACCACCTAACTATATCACCACCACCTATCCAAACGCTCCCAACAATGGTCCAAAACTTTATCGAATAGCAAACATTAGGTATCATTGTTATACTAATCGTGCTATTCATTGGCAAGAACTCCTTATTGATAAAGAAAACAACTTTGACAAATCCAAAAACAAAATTGGGACTGATGCTTATTTAGGAGTTCAAAATGTGGACCATAGTTACAGTATTGGACCATAGTTGGGTGGTTTTACGGTACGAGCGCACCAAAGACCATATACCACCATATTATAGACCATTATAGACCAGCGCTGCGCTGTGATTACAGCCCAGCAAAATGCTGAATTGGAGTCAATTTTGTCGCACTTAGGTTTCTTTTGTATATTGCTGTTTATTTTGTGTTTTAATGTGTATACATTATGTTGTGTTAGGAATATGTCGGGCCTCACTGAAAATCAGCGTTGCGTAGTGTGCTCTGCGGTGCACTACATGACAACAAGCTGAGTGAGGTTTGGCACAACTTCGATATCTCTCATCATCATCATCATCAGCCTATGATAGTCCACTGCTGGACTATCATAGCTAGACGCAATAGGAGGTAAATGCCCATAATCGCCACGCTGGGCAAGCGGATTGGCGATCGCAGTAATGTGTCTACAATGATGACGCTTCTGCCCATCATCAATCGTTATCAAAAATGGTCAGTGACACTTCATTCCCTTAGTCGACTCTTACGACACCCGCAGGAGGAGTTGGGGTGGTGACAAATGTATTCTTACTGCCGTCACCACGCGGCCCTCGAATCGATATCTCTGTTTTTGTGTAATATAATTCTAAGTTATGTTTTGTGCTAATAAATTCATTTCATTTCATTCATTTCATTTTATTCATTTAATTTCATTCATTTCAATATGTTTTTTTCTTTCTTTCTTTTTTTCTTATAGTTTCCCCACCCGTCTGTCCGTTTGTCTGTCCGCATCATAGCTCATTGGCCGTTAGTGGCGTTAATACAAAGCAATTTGGTACAGTTATACACATTAATCACGCCAAGAAAGTGGTATAGTAAAATATAAAAAAAAACATGCTCGTGGCTAAATTTAATCTAAATTATGAAATAAACACACAAATAAAGAAATCTTATTTAAAATAAAAACTAATAATCTTAATAGAAATGATAAAAATACATTTATTTAAAATAGTTACTTAAAAAACCCTCTTATAAAAAGAATACCATGCTTCTGGCCGGTTTTTTATATCATTGTTTTATTGTTTAATTGAAATACTTTGTTCTAGTACAGTCACGTCTAATAATATGTATACATTTCGGAACATATGTCACAGACATAAGCTTCAAAATCGTATACATATTATTAGAGCCGACCGTACAAGTACATGGTTCAATTTTAGAGTGTTACATCTGTGGTCATATTGATTAGCTTTTACTGTGCAGCCAACACCCGAATGATGCAAAAATAAAAAACGCGACAAATAAAACATACTGGGAGCAATCAACAATTCGGCTTTCATTTTTTAACTAGCGACCCGCCCCGGCTTCTCACGGGCACTATACCTACATAAAAAGTACAAGAAAACCTTCCTCTTGAATTACTTACCTATTAAAAAAAACCTCATCAAAATCCGTTGCGTAGTTTTAAAGATTTAAGCGTACAAAGGGACAAAGGGACATAGGGACAGAAAAAGTGGCTTTATTTTATACTATGTAGTGATGAAGTGTGGCCACCTTCTTCTACTGTTAAAGGTTGTTGGACAGGGTATATCTTTTGGGTGACTAACTTTCGTAACCCAATTTACGCGATCGTGATTTTTTTCCGATCAAAGCCATAGTTAATATATATGTATGTTTTGTGCCGTGTAGTGACGGCAGTAAGAATACATTTGTTACCACCCCAACCTCCTGTGGGTGTCGTAAGAGTCGACTAAGGGATTGAAGTATCACTTACCATTATTTAATAAAAAGTTGGTGATGGGCAGCTGCGTCATCATAGTGGACACATTACTGCGATCGCCAATCCGCTTGCCCAGCGTGGCGATTATGGGCAATTACCTCCTAATGCGTCTAATACGCATAGTTAATAGGAGAGGCTGACGTCCAGCAGTGGACTGTCATAGGCTGATGATGATGATGTTTTGTAGATTTAAAATATATATATATGTACAGTCGTGGTCCACTAATTAAGAACAGTCAATGTATAACATAAAAATGGCATAACACGCCTATATTCATCATTTTTGTGCATTGTTATTTACGAGAATATGAGTTATTATTTAACTTGATTATTCTAAAAATCAATTTAAACAAGTATTAGCTGCAAAAACTTTATACATAATTAAATGAAAGCGATTGAACTTAACATGTCTCTAGACGAACAAAAATAATCTGGCACACTAATTAAGAACACAACTTAAAAGTACAGAATTCAACTAGAAAATTCTTCGGTTACATTAATATTTGGTATGAAACCCAAAGTTCTGTTCCTCCGCATGACATCTCTTTGACATAGACTCCACTAAAACCCTGCATCGCTCCACAGGTATAGAATTCCAGGCTTCTAGTGATGCCTCATAAAGCTCGTTTAAATTTTTTATATTTTTATTGGCGAGACTTTTTTTCACATTGTTCCAGAGATTCTCTATTAGGTTAAGATCGGGACTGTAGGAGGGCCAAGTCATTACAGAAACATGATTACAACGAAACCATTCTTTTACAGATTTTGCCGTATGCTTAGGATCGTTGTCTTGTTGAAATGTCCATACAACTGGTAAATTTTCTTCAGCATACGGCAACATGGTGTTTTCTAGAATATTTTTGTACACATACTGGTCCATAATACCATCAATCCGGACCAATGGCCTCACACCATGCCACGAAAAACAACCTCATAGTTTAATGTTTTCGCCGCCATGTTTGACGGTTACGGACTACGCTCGTATACTTGGGGTCGAACGCGGTATTTGGTGGTCGATGAACGTAGACTTGACCGTCGGAGCCTATCCTGTTAATTTTAGTTTCGTCAGACCGTAAAACGTGTTTCCACTGCGATCACGTCCAATTTTTGTGATTTTTCGCAAATTCAGTTCGTGCGTCTCTGTTCTTCTTACTTACTAAACGCTTCTTGCGAGCTATTCTGCCAAATAAATTTGCTTCGTTCAGTCGTTTTCTAATAGTACGAGCCGCCAGACCGGGTTGATCTCCAAAAATTTTACGTTTAATCTCAACAGAAGAAAGTTTAGGATTCTTTCTCGCCATCCTTACGATAAGAGCGTCCGTTCGAGGAGTCATCTTTCGTGGCCGTTTCTTTCGTTGGACCTTCTAACATGTTCCATGAGCCTTAAAATATTTTATGGCGTTGGATAGTCCTAGAACATTTAAGGTGGTCAGCGACTTTTTGATAGCTCCATTTCTTGTTAAAAACCAACGATATTATGATTTCTCTGATAGTACCATCTGAACTCCGTTTTCTCCCATTTTCACAAAAACAATAAGCACGTTTTATTGACAGAAAATGCAGGACCTCAAAATACGTCAAAGTGTAGGCTATATTCAATTATTTTTGAAGATACGAGGATTCAAACACAGTGTTCCTAATTAGAGTGCCAGTATTAATTATACTAGATGAAGTCCCAAGTTTGTATTCCTATTAATTATTTATGTTTGCGAGCTAAAGTACATGTGTGTATAGTCAATTGAATGGTCTCTAGATTCATGATAAATCATGTGTTAAAGGCGGTTGCCTATTATTTATATATTCTGCTAATAACAGCTGATTTTTCTCGGTATAGTGGTAAATAACCTATTTGTTCTTAATTAGTGGGCCACGACTGTATGTACTTTTAAATGTGTGATAAGATAAATGTGCTTCTAAAAAATGTTGCAATCACAACTGTTTCACTATTTCAATTTGTTTCCGCTACCGAAAGGTTGTCTGGAAGGGATTGCTTTATAGCGATAAGACCGTCTGTTGTATACCTCTATGTATATTCGTCTGTTTTAACCATATTTTTCTTTTTAGGTGTGCAATAAAGAGTATTCTATCTATCTAACTATGTAAATTTTTTTGCAATCACCCCAAATAACTTATAATAATTACAATAATCATCATCCCAATTCGTGAACAATATAATAATATACTTACTCGTAATACCTAGAATCGTGATTACTGTTCGACTCTTAGTAATAGCGGTTTGATTTGTTATTGATATGACGCAGTCTTGATTCTGCTTACAGTTTTTTGAAACTATCAAACTTCAATATGATATGTCATATACGAAAGAAAAAATACCGAAATTTACAAACTCTGGAGGTGGGAATACATACAACTTCAAAATTATTATATAGACCTATTTGAGTTGTTTCACAAATAACTATCAAACTTAATTATATAAATATGACATTGTAATAATAATTGAATTTAAAATAGCGTCAGGTATAATTATACCATGGTCACGGTGGACATCATGCACGAGTAAGACAAAAAAAACAAACATAGGTGGCTGACATTCAATAGAATTTGTTATCTTCGCCATAATTACCTATATCGTCAAACACGTGCGTAGATCTATTTTTACGTCAGTACTAATAAATTATCAATAATTTTCACTAAAAATGTGTAAAAGTATGGTTTTAACACGTTCCATGTGCAGCTAAAATCGATAGTGTCACCTCTCACGTGCAAATTCTCGCACACAATTTCAAGCATAACCTGGCATTGGCAACAGTATTAAAAGTCCGCCAATACCTAATTTTATCAAAATGTCAATTTTTACAGCTGTTACGTGCGGGTAAGTTAACATAGCTTAGCTCGTACGTGCAAATTTCAAATTATCCCTATATTTAAATAGGATCGTTCATCATAATTATATGCTACATTCACGTATCATCAATACCTTCAAATATATCACATGTGATGCATGCACAGGGAACGTGTTAAGTTGGTGATAAGACCAAGATTGTGTTCTAAAAGTCTGTGATTCTGATGTAATGCATTTTTTAGGTTTGTTTACGTTTTTTGTATTCTACTGTCACACGGTATACATCCACGTTCAAACGATCAAATGATAAAACTCACATTCCATCATGATGGATTACTATTTTTTATAGATCCCATTAGCCAAGAAACAAAAGTAGCGTATAGTTAATTATGTATGATCGCCTGCTATGATATTCTCTTATTCACAGATTCGACGCTGCGTTCATCAACGAGCTCGACGACGAGCCAGCCTTCACTTCGACGTAGAGCGCAGGGCTGTGAAAAACGGTATTCACTAACGTAGAACAGCTTGTCGTCGAACTGTAGGCGGTAACTCTCGACGCAGTGTAGTTCCAGCTCACGCCGCATTCGTCGCCGAGCGCTAGTGTCGTTTAAAGTGCATTAGTGAATACCATTTTTAGGCTTGATGCTGCCGCAGCGCTGACACAGCGCTGATAGCAACGCGGTTTCCTTAGTGAATAACACTACTGTTAGCGTAGTAATTAATTCTTGATATAGACATAACTTTGTTAGATATGGCCTCTGTTTTAAATGGACAAAACAAATAGTAACATGTAGGTATTCGTTGTTATTTCTTGCAATTTTCGAACCAGGGTTCTCATTATTAAGGTGGCTTTGTAAAATAAAATAATATTTATTAATTGACTGTGTCTTTAAATTGCAATGTGTGTTAGGTTGGTTAAATTATAATTGGTGTATACATGTATTTTTGGTTAATATTATGCAAACATGCGTGTAGTCCATGTGTTTATGTGGCCCATTAAGGAAAGTCATTATTAACACCAGAAAAATGCATGTTTGCATAGTTTAAGTACCATAATTTCGCATAAAACTAGCGTGATTCAAATTACCGTAACCATGGCAATAACAGACAGAAAAAAAAAAGATCAAATCACAACTTGAATCGATGTTTTAAAACTTCGAATATGGCCTCCATAAGGGCAGTCGTCCATCACGCTAACGATCGCTTCCGAGGCACGCGAAGAAAAAGTTATTATTGCCACACGGCCATAGCGTTGACATAGTTCTTTGATCGCCGTTATTATTACAGGAAATTGGTAATATTTTTGTAGATATTTGTTGCTTGAGAGCTTGGGAAATAGAGATTTGTAACAAATCCGTAGGTTGTCCATTGCAATGCAAGGCGGTAACGCAGCGAGCGTGATCGGCACATTTGCATCGGGAGCATTACGGGATGGCCTCTTTAGAGTAGGTTATAGGTAGGTAGTTTTTATTTAATGGTTTACTTTACTTATTTCTTTTTTAAGTTTTAATTTCTAAATACGATAATATATGTTAACCATTATATTATTATAAACGGAGGTTTTATATCTTTTTGTGGAATAACTCAAATTGTTTTATTAAATATTTTCGAATGTGTTTTTAAGTAACTAGTAACACTACTATATACAGTGTATTTCCATGACCCGGGCTTTTACGAAAATGGCTAATAATACGCATTACTGGCAATCGTTTTCAAGTATTAACATTTGAAAAATAATTAAATTGATCGTACAATTAATTTTATTTTGCGTGTACTGCTTAGTTGTCAAACGTTGTGAATGGCTGCGATTTGTCATTGCCATGTGCAAATTAACGCCGGGATTCGAACCCGGAACCGCCAGCTTCGTGGCCAAAGTCACTATCAACTAAGCTACGGAAACGGACATATATATATGCGGTATTTACACGGTTTATGTCTGCTATATATCGGGCCTTCCTCGAATTCATTTGCTCGACACACAATTAAATAGAGGCAGTAAATGTTACGAGAATATTTGCTTGGCGTATATGTGTTAATTATCTCAAGTTCTATTTACCTACATTGCTAGCAAATATGGCAGTTAGATTATTTAGTGATTTGAGTAAAATATTTGCATCACACTTATCACATCAGGCTTAGCACAGGATTCATCATCAATTCATCAGCCTATGATAGTCTGCTGGACGTAGGCCTCTCCTATTAACTATGCGTATTGACGCATTAGGAGGTAAATGCCCATAATCGCCACGCTGGTCAAGTGGATTGGCGATCGCAGTAATGTGTCCACTATGATCACGCTGCTGCCCATCGTCAATCTTTTATAAAATAATGGTCAGTGACACTTTAATCCCTTAGTCGACTCTTACGACACCCGCAGGAGGAGTTGGGGTGGTGACAAATGTATTCTTACGCACGGCCATGCCGTCACCACACGGCCAAGCACAGGATTAGAGCGATAATATTTCGCCGCGAGATAGACTAAGTCATAAGTCATTTATTCATAAAACCAGTTTATACGTCAAAGTACGGGACATACTTCATAATGTCATACAAATATACAATATATCGTCGATTGTAATATGAATTAATGTAACCACCAAAAATGACGAAATTGAGTTAAGTATACCGTTCGACTGCAAATTTCCTGCTCTATCGAACGGTATATATAAAATATTGATATTTAGAAAAAAATGTCGAATATGTTAACAAAAACTTTGCCATTTTATTAGGTTTCTACGTTTTTTATTAACGTATGTAAAGGTTTCCAAAAATCATAGACAATATTTTAACGTTAGTACGAATTTGTAAGTACAAAACATGTCTTTCCTAATGTACTCACCATATTTTTATAAACGTCACTGCTGTAAGCGCCGTCTGCATTGTATGGCTCATAAGCAATTCGGTTTCAATTTGTGAGTTACACTAAATTCCGAAATCCACTTTTGATGATTTTCATTGATGTGTTAACGTATCTCCAAATTTTTTTGAAAATATTTAACGTAAGCACCAGCCATTTCCTGAACTTTAAGTGTGGTCGCAGTTAGTAACTGTCTATCAAATAGGCCTCTCAAAAATAAAACAAACAAGATAAACATCTTTTCAATAGAATAATTAACTAAAAAGATACAACATACTTTATAAATGTCCATTTCGTTTTTTGGCCCTCCTGAAAAGTCGTCATTTGGTGGTTACATTAATTCATATTACAACTGACGATATAAGTATAACTATCCATCCCTCTTTTATTCATATGGTTAGTAAAATATGAAAATAGTATCTCGCGGCGGCATACTGACATCCCAATCATGTGCTCAGCATACATCAGCCTCCGTAGCATAGTTGGTAGTGCCCTGCCTACGCAGTTGAAGGTTCCGGGTTCACGGGATTTGAACTTTGTGTATTTATTTATCACAAATAATCGTGACTGTCTAATGTCTATGGTGTATTTAAGTATCTATTTTGTGGCTAAACATTGTTCCAAAAAATAATATTTATACCGTCTTCTACGAGTAGGTACATACCATGTTTAAGCCAATAAAAATTTATTGATTGATTGACCGATATGGTATAAAAAACTTGGTTGATCTTCCACAAATTTAATTATTAGAAATCAATACCTGGTGCAGAGTGTTTATAAGACTTTATTGTATAAACTTATTCTAAATTATGAAAAAAAAACACATAAATGAAGAAATCTTATCTAAAATAAAAACTAATAATCTAAATAGAAAGCTAAAAATACATTTAATAAAAATACTTACCTACAAAAAAAAAAAAAAAAAACCTTATAAAAAGAATACCCCGTCGAGCAGGTCTGTCTGCGGCATGGACCCCATGACGCTGGCGGCGTTCCCTCTTTGGATCGCAATGCTGATCCTTTGGGAAAAATAGGCGCCAGCTCTGGGGTCCCCAGAAGCGTGGATCAATTGAGACGACAGGGTCCTCATAAATTGCTTCATGTCGGCTGACCAGGGCCCTAAGGTCTCCACCGCAAGCGCCGCAAAATGATAGTTTTGTAACAAACTAGAATACTTGCGGCGCTTGAGGATCTGAGCCTGATCAGCCGCAGCACCGGCCGAGGTGCGTGTTACCTGGATGTGGGACTGGGCGAACGTATCTACGCATGTCACGTCCCACACCAGGGCCCTACCTAGTTTCCATGGCACCAATGTTACCCCATCTGAACGCTTGCCATCGTCTCTCACCATACCTGTGGGCTCCAAGGTAGATGGTATTGAGACGGTGGCTAGCGCCCGATGTACTAGGTCGTTCAGGGTACCATGGCGGTACATGCGGCCGGCGCTTCTTTGGCATGACAGACCATGTCGTCCCAGCTGATCAACAGCTTTACCACAGACGCAGGTATGCGGAACACATATTTTGGACCCAAGGCGTAAACAAATGGCAATACGTAACGTACCTGGGTCTAAGACAGTGCCTATATTTCTAGAGGGAAGAACGTTCAGCCAGTGTCCTGATTCCTGAGCTGAAACGGCCAAAAGACGAGCGCGTTCAGAGTCGGCCGGATTTCTTTCCAATAGTAAATTAAAATCGACTTTCAGGCGAGGGTTGTCCCAAGCCCTCTGAACATGTTTTGTGGTTGGGATTTCCGCCCCTGGGCACGAGTCTGACCAGGCTCTCTCTGCTTGCGCCAGGCTCGCTATCTCTACGACGGGTATCTGAGGAAGGTTAAGAATAATACCGACAAGAGATAGCGAGCTGTAAGCGGAAGACAAGAAAGCCGGCAAGGCCACACTTGAAGAGGAGCGGATACCCAAACCGCCAAACCTTATAGGCAGAACGGCTTGAGACCATGAATTTGAATTTAATGATACATTGAGGACTTTGGACAAGGTGGACCGAAGAGTGTCGTCAATTGACGAAAGTAAATTTTGAAATTTCCATATGGGCATTCCAGCTTCGGAGCAAATACATAAATTTTGGAGTAAACAAGCAACAGCGAATAATAAACATGGCCATGTGGGGATTTATTTCGAAAAGTGTGTCGGAGGTACTGTTAAACAGGTTCAGTTTGCAATTAATCACAGGACAGATTGCTTCGTCAAAAATCGGAGAACCTATAGTGTAAGGGAAGATTTGGAATGAACGGATATATTTGGCAAAATTGCATTAAAGTTGGTTAGGATTTCAATTTTTCTGTCCGAGGGAATGTGGTGCAGATATCAGATAAATTATCATTATTAGCCATCAAAAGAATGGTCCTACTCTGGCTACACTCAAAGTAATGTCATTTTGTACCATTGCTAATTTCACAAAAGGCGAAATTACGAAACGTTCCTTCAATTCCTTAATTAATGACCCAAAATTCAATTGAACCATTTTTCCGGTAATTTAAAAGTTTTTTCTTTTTTCATTTTGGTTGAAATGTCCGGTCTCGAAGTCTTATGATATTGCTGAAGAACGAAATTAATGGTTTTTATTTATTTGATGAAAAATGTAAAAGTTCGAGACAACAGGACGGAAATTATCAAATAAATGTCATGGGACTCATGAGACAATCCTCCTATGTCAGCCTCTGTAACTAGCCTCGATTTATGTAAGATGCCCCAAGATATTTATTTACGTTACCCTATGGTGTTTAGGGGTTGTTTATTTTTCACCATATGTATTAGTAAATACCTCAAAATACAAATGGTACATATATGTGAGCAAGCCAAAAAAGTCAAAATTTCAATTGATCGTCAAAAACTATTAATAGATTTTCGTATATTTTGATAACTTTGAATATCCTAAAATATTTGTCAAAACAAAATTATAAAAAATTAAACACGCTAATATTATATTAATTTATATTTTGACGGTCTGCCTGAGACTACTGCGTGCTTAGCCAAGTTGCCAATCGCTAACGCTTAATCGTCAATCGTAAACGAAAGACAGCTAACTGTCTTTGTCGCACTAATCAGAACGAGTGACAGAGAGGAAAAGCGCTATAGCGATTGGCAACTTGGCTAAGCATCTTAGTGTAACGTCAAGCTTGTTACATCAAGATAATATTAAACATACGTTTACGCGAATAAGTCCCGTTTGTCATTCAAAATATAAATAAAACACGTTGTTTTTCTTGATCATGCACATTCCACACGAAAATACCCAAATTAAAAGATCAAGAATGTTTTCCCCGCAACATGAACATTATTCACAAATAAAGAAAACAAAGGAAAGGTAACGAAGCCTAACAAAAGTAACAAAGCATCAAAATGGGGAAACCGTGAAGGAATGTACCTAATAAAATACCAACAATGGACTGCTCTGTGTAAGAGCCAAGAGGAAAATTTGACTCATTTTTATGGTTTGACGTGTCGTTATCCTCAAATCACATTGGTTTTAGTGAATTGTACCTAAATAAATCGCGAAATCTAAAAAAACACTGATGATTGTCTGGCGACCTTTGAGTAACTTGTACCCTGTGTTTGCGGAGATGTCATCATCATCATCATCAACCTATGATAGTCCACTGCTGGACGTAGGCCTCTCCTATTAACTATGGGTATAGACGCATTAGGAGGTAAATGCCCATAATCGCCATGCTGGGCAAGCGGATTGGCGATCGCAGTAATGTGTCCACTATGATGACGCTGCTGCCCATCAACAACCTTTTATTAAATAATGGTAAGTGACACTTCAATCCCTTAGTCGACTTTTACTACACCCGCAGGAGGAGTTGGGGTGGTGACAAATGTATTCTTACTGCCGTCACCACACGGCTAAGGAGACGTCATCAGTACAGAATCAGGGAGAACATAATTTCTTAGGCCAGCCGTACCTACACCTGTAAGTTCTTACGTAAGTTATAGGGACGGAGCTATACTAAGGAGTGAGAGGTGAATATTACTATCTCACTCCTTAGTGTAGCTCCGTCTCTACAAAATACGTAAGAACTCCCGGCCTTATAGAATAATGTCAGACGATGTCTGTATTTCTCCAGAACTGAGGACAATTTATACGCATTTTGAAATATAAACCGGAACTTGGAAAATAAATGAAAATGAGAATTAGCTGACTTTATATTTTATTTGGTGTTTTTTTTCAGGAAAGGAGTCGCCTTTAGTTAAACGCAATACAACACGAATAATTTATACATAATCAAAAGTAAAATATTTGTATAAAATCGTCAATGGGCGAGGTGCCCAGAAGGCTGTTCTAATTTCCACGGTAATTAGTAAACTATATTTTCATAAACTTACCTATATTGTCCAGGTACACTCGTTCGATGATATGATGTCAAACCGACTGATCTTATGATCTGTACCAAAAGTGAGCTTGCTGAGCTCAATACTAGTTTTACGGGAACGCCTACTTACCATAATTATTTACCCTATACTCCTCGATATTTATCGATAATTCTATATTTATAATAATAATTAATCCGTTTAAGTTTAGCCGTACACCTGTAAGTTCTTACGTAAGCTATAGGGACGGAGCTATACTAAGGAATGAGAGGTGAATATCACTAAGTATCTCATTCCTTAGTATAGTCCCGTATCTCATTCCTTAATATTACTCGTGCACCTGTAAGTTCTTACGTAAGTTGAACGGAGCTATACTAAGGAATGAGAAGTGAATATCACTATCTCATTCCTTAGTATAGCCTCGTTCCTATAACTTACGTAAGAACTCACTGGTGTACGAGCGCTCTATTACATAGATAAAGTACATTATAGTTACAAAATATTTTGTAATGAATTCAACGTTAAGGAACTTTTATTGGGCCTACCCATTACTTCAAACTTTTCCATTTTCTGTATTAGGCAGGTAACAATAGAAAAAGTTACAAGAATTTTAAAAAAAACGACATAAATCAATTGAGTAGGAATGGATACATCAGCCTATCTCAGTCCGCTGCTAGATGGCGGCCTCTCCTCACCTATTAGGAGGTAATTGCCCATAATCGCCACGCTGGGAAAGCGAATTAGCGAGTGCAGTAATGTGTCCACTATGATGACGCTGCTGCCCATCATCAATTTTTTATTAAAGAATCGTCAGTGACACTTCGATTCCGTTGTCGACTCTTACGAATGTCTCGGAATGTATAATTTAACCAAATACCCTGATTACTTTGGCAGAGAGCCGAGGATCTTTAATTAAATACCTGAGCATAGAGTCAATATGAGCCACTTGAATTAAATTATTTTAACTGATTGCATACCGTTTCATTTGCGCTCGAATGAAATAAGCCAGCTTAAAATTGATTGCTTCAAATATATTTTCTGTTCTTTCAACATTATATACAGGGCGGAACAAAACTATGTTGGTACTGGTACAGTCAAGGTCAAAAATATGTATAAACTTTTGCACCTTATTTTTACGGCATAAGATAAAAAAGTGTAAACATATTTATGCCCTTGACTGTACCTATACTGTAAGTTCACCGTAAGCGTTGGTAGACTCGATCGGTAGCGGGAAGGATAGTCGTTCCGTTCCACCCAGTATAGGTACTCACAAAATATTTTATGTGGGTAAGTAAATATGGTAACCTTGGATTATTGTGAAATCCTGAGGCTTAAATAGGTAAGTACAGTAGCCAACCTGGCCCCAATTTCACCACATTGACAAGTGCTACAATTGTAAATATACTTTTCACTTCTCATGCTCTTAAAATGTTATTTTAATCCCTGCATATCGGGACTAAAACTCTTCATTAATCTCTAGGGACTAAAGTAATTTTTTTTTAATTGACCTTGGAAACCCGTAAACAGCCACATTCACGGTGTTCAAGAATAAAGGATAGTCGCCATTTTCAGTGCTTGTGTATGGACCACTTTTGTGCATGCCGTGGATACAACCTCTAAACTTTTTTTTAATGGACTTTGGAAACCCCTAAACAGCCATTTCTGGTGTTTATGATTTTTGAACGAACGATTATTGCCATTGGAAAAATCCTCAAAATGTCAGTCGTGTAAAAATATTAAGGAAAATCGTTTTTTTTTCTTGATATAGGTACATATATATTTAATACTTGTTTAATATATGATTAAGATTGAATCCAATTTATTACTTACCTATGTTATGTTTTAACCAATTAGCTTCAAAATAGTTTGAAGTTAGCTCCAATTTGTTGGCTAAATATGCAAGTATTTCGAAAAAGGAATAAAAACTAAAATGCGGAACGAATTTGATTGCTTATTTTTTGTGTTTTTGTCCATAAGTAATATTGTTCAAATCGTATAATTTACGATGTCACGTCATGCGATGAAGAAGAATGAAAAAGAGGTGGTGCAAAATCTTTTGCCGCCGAAATCTAGTTTAATATTCAAAAGCGTATCAAACTTTTATGGATTGGAAAACTGGAAAGCAAATTAGGTACCAACATCATTTATGGAAGGCGTATTTCTGACATATTTTGATGAAAAATCTAAGAAATATCAACCGTCATCACCTTGTAGCATATATTCCATGCTTAAAACCACACTGTAACTAAACCATATAACTTGAAAAAGTTTGCGAACTTATCGTCAAGTGGCCATGTTCCGAAGAAATCGGAAGTTTTGACATCGCAGAACGTATAATTTTTTTGTTTCTTACTTGTTCTTTCTGTTAATAAATACTGAGATTTTTTCCTCGCATTCTAAGTGAAAAGTAGAGTGTTTAATTCGGGACTAAACAGCCATAATGACACTCGAACTACATCCACCCTCGCTACGCTCGGGTGGATAAATATCTCGTGTCATAATGGCCTGTTTTAGTCCCTTGTTGAACAATCTACTATTTTCTCCAACCTGTGGCGTCTATAGGCTACAGTTTACCACTTCCCATCGGAAGGACCGTACGTTTGTTTGCCACCAACGTAAAATGTAGTGCAGGAACTTTAATAAACATGCAGTAAATAACTACTTTTTTGCGAAGCAAACTACAATTGTCATTAAAACACGACAATTGTAGCGAAATTCCGACATGCCGAACCTCATGTCAAGATTGAGTGAAAATTGTACTAAACCTTGCGACAATTGTCACGGGTTTCTGAAAATTAAAAGTAGTTTATTAACGATATAATAACGTTATTAGTAATAGTTATGTTGGTGGCCGTTATAGTAAACGGTAGCCGTAGCGTACGGAGGCCTGTGACGAACAGTGATATTTTACAATTGTCAGACTTGTAATTATGGTGAAATAGGCCACAGATATATCATAGCGGCCAGGGTGCTCATATACAGGGTGTTACAAAAATGGTGATACAAGATATTAAAACATGAATCTATTCATGATTTTGAACAACTTTTACTAAGGGACCAAATATGAAAACTCAAAAAAAAATCGACGCGCTCATACATTTTGGTCAACCTATCTTAGCCCATTTCTATGGAAGTGTCATTTTTTTTCTTGAGTTTTCACATTTGGTCCCATAGTAAAACTTGCTCAAAATAATTCATAGATTCATGTTTTATTATCTTGTATCACCATTTTTGTAACACCCTGTATATCTAAGCAGACATCTATTATCATGGCGTTTTCCAGAGTTATAGACTATGACTCTGTAAATAAATTGCGCAGCTAAAGTCCATTTCAAATACGAAGGCCCGACTTAACAAAGTCATTAGGCGTCAGCAATAGGATCAGTGATAACAAAAGAAACCTGGCCAGGCCCTTTAGTGGCGTGACATTTTATGCATACTGGTGTAGGTATCACACGTGCCAATTTTTAGTGGACCAATTAAATGACAAAAGTTTTGAGTGACATCGGGCCTTCGTATTTGAAATGGACTATACCTACGGTCAGACAATAGTATTTATAAGAATAAGGACTGCTTATTCAATCCTCAGTTAACACTTAACAGGACCTGTCGAATAAATATTAGCTATGTCCTTTTTTTGACTGATGTTTTAAGAAAAGGATGGTGATAATTTTAACTAACGGATAGGTTTATTTGGGGATTGAATGCATTTTCTGTGATCTATGATTGTTGCCTTGTCGTATCATATTCTAATGAGATTAATGCATTAAGTGCCTCAATATCTTAACTTTGTTTGTGGGTAATGAGACTTGTAAGAGACCAAATCAGCGCTAAATGTATTAAAATCGTAATAAACAAGTATTTAAAAGGAAAAAGCCGTTGTCAGACCATAGACAACTATAAAACGTACTTGTAAATTATGACCCCAGTTGCGTTAGAGTGTATGTTTAGATATTTTGTATGGCTAATGAGACACATTTGATGGAGACCGTTCATCGTGACTGAGAATAAACAAATTAGTCTCTTGTAACACTGCCGTGATTTTTAAAATCTTTGAGTTTCTTGGGACAGTAGGTAATAGTTTGCCATCACTTAAAAATAGTTACCTATTTAAAAACTAATTAAAATAAACTACTCTTTCAAAGGATTGGTTTCAATTCTCGCCAACAAATAGCTCCTTAATTTGGTAAATATTTTAATACACGGTTAATGTGTAGGTATGTATTTCCTATTCGTAGTTTAAATAAAATACTGAGGGATAGAATTTTTATATCTATATATATAAAAGAAGAAGCTCCCTAACAATGATGCACGCACAGCCTAAATCTCTGGTCCTAGAGACTCCAAATTTGGCACGTAGGTTCCTTTTATGGTGTAGACGAGCACTAAGAAAGGATTTTTCAAAATTTACCTTCTAAGGGGTTGAAATCCCCATTTCAACCCCTTAGAAGGTAAATTTTGAAAAATTAATTAATCTTATTTCGCCATACAAACTTTGGACCCCCGTCCAAAGTTTGTATGGCGAAATAAGATTAGTTGAACTATTTTATCCGAAACTTTGCAAGAGTATTCTTTAAAGTAATTGAGTAAAGGTATGTTTCAGGTTTTTTGAAAATTCAACCCCTGAAAAAGGTAAAAAGGGTTACGAAGTGAAAAAATCAAGTTGGGTATCTTTTCTATGGTTTATAGGGACGTAGATCACAAATACAATAACGATTTTAAAATTTAACGCGGCGGACTTGAAATACTATGTAAACGGTTATGGTGTGATGGGGTAAAATTAAAAAAAAAACAATATTTTTTTTTATTATTTATGTTCATTTCTGGTTCTAAAGATTCCAAATTTAGCGCGTAGGTTTCTTTGAGGGTGTAGGGGTGCTCTAAAAAAGGTTGAGTCGAAATCCACTCCCTAGAGGGTGCAATGGGGGTCCAAAGTTTGTATGGCGAAACAAGATTAGTTGGACTATTTGTCCGAAACTTCGTAGGAGTATTCTTCAAAGTAATAGAGTAAACATATTATGTTGCAGGATTTTTGAAAATTTAACCCCTGAAAAAGGAAAAAGGGGGATGAAGTGAAAAAATCAAGTTGGGTATCGTTTCTATGGTTTATCGGCACGTAGATCACGAAAACAATAATGATTAAAAAATTTAACGCGGCGGATGTGTAATACTATGTACACGGTTATGGTGTGATGGGGTAAAATAGGAAAAAAACAATACAGTTTTATTAAATATATTGCGAAAACACAAATCAAATTATTTATTAACTAAATATTTTGATTTGTATTTTTAATTTTTCTCCAGTAGTCACACTACTTAATACTATACAAATTATAAATATTAGATGTCATATACCAAAGAAAAACGACCAAGATCACCTATGTCCGAGGTGGGGATCGAACCCACGTACTCAGCTTTCGCGGCTGATGCCTGTACAGTTTTATTATTTATGTTCATTTCTGGTTTTAAAGATTCCAAATTTAGCGCGTAGGTTTATTTCAGGGTGTAGGGGTGCTCTAAAAAATGTCAAGTCAAAATCCACTCATTAGAGGGTGCAACGGGGGTCCAAATTTTGTTCGGGGAAACTTGACTATTTAAACTGTTTTATCCGAAACTTCACAGGAGTATTCCCAAACATAAATGACTAAAGACATGTTTTAGGGTTTTTTGAGAATTCTACTCTTAAAAGTGGTAAAAAGGTTAACAGTAAAAAAAACAACATGGTTATCGTTTCTATAGTCTATCGTGTCGCTGTACCGAGGTGTACGTGAAATACCATCTCCTCTTTTATGGTCTCATGGGCTTGCGGGTTATGACAGGGGTATCGTCTTTGTGTTTATTTCTGATTAAAAAAATTCTAAATATAGCATGTTAACCAACGTTAATAACATTTTAAGTTTTCCTGAGTTTTCACGCGGATAGTAATCAAAAGTACATATATCTGTGTATCCAAGAGGTTTTTTATAAAGTCAAAACAGCCGTCACCATAAATTTCGTCATTTTTGATCCAATTGTGTAAATCGATGTATCGGGATCCCAGAGGTTCTTATTAACAAACTGCAAAAAAGGCTGCCTATTAAATTTCCGTTTCGATATTGTCCGTCATAAAAATCGGTGGTAATCTGAAGTTCTGACTGATCTGTTCATCATAATGAAGCAGAAGTCAAATTTGCAAGAAACTGTAACAATCTTGATTTACTTCAAATGTTAATCAGCTCAGCTAATTATGGTCATCTTTGTAAGGCCTGGGAAACGACAAATGATAGTTTATCATCAAAACACAACATCACCTATGTGAGTGTATGTAAAATTTAATGATAAAAAAACATTTGTCGGTTACTAGATGGTAAAGATGACCATAATATGATAGCGGATTTTGATAATAATCGATATCTGAAATGTCAAAACGTTCCAAGTAATGAATTTGAGGTCAAATTTGCACAAAATGGTCGGCACCTTGACTTTATTTAGTTTGAATCCGACCTTAATAAAAATCGGTATCTTAGGATCCAAGGTGAGAACAAAAAGTGAGAAGCTATCACATCTAAAATTTCTAGAACTTTGATTTGATATTGATAAAAATCGATACCGAGAATATAAAAAGTTCTCCATACGGAATTTGAAGACAAAATTTTGCAAGAAAAGTTCGACATCTTGAATTTAGGTCTTAAATTTAAAACGACCGTGATAAAAATTGATAAAACGCGGGTAAAAGCACCATCCGCCACACTTAAATCGGTTAAGGCGTGTCGGATAATTGCGGGAAAACATTAACACGCAGTGAATAGATATTAGTACGCGGGCGAAGCCGCGGGTAACTGCTAGTAGATGTATATAAGCGTGTAGGGTATCAATAGAAAGGTCTTTGAAAATGGATATTAAGGTTTATCGATCACATCTTAATTTTAAGTTACCGTTTTCGAGATATCAGCTCTCAAAGTCTAAAAAATGTGCCCTACCCCCCTTTATTTTTTTTAAACTACGCGGTATAAAATTGTGAATAAGATGTGTTACGCATATTTATAAACTCTATCAACGATTTTTGGGTTTGATTAAATGATCTCTTATAGCTTTTGAGATTGATTTAACTGTATTTTTTATGATAAATTGATAATGGTACGGAATACTTCACGCGCGATTCCGACTCACATTTGGCCTGTTTTTTTATTACTTCTAATTATCATACTTACAGACTAGATCCCGCTTTCAAATAACTTCAAAATGCAAATGAAGTATGCGATTTTTCAAATGAAACCAAAATGAGGTCACGTCTTCTAGATAAATAGACGATCCTTGGAAATCGACGGCAATACTTTTGTGATATATTTCAATACAAAAACAACCCTATCCCAATGTATTTAGAGTTGAATTTAATTGTTTATAGTTTTAAAAGAAACGTCGTTATTCAAGTGGAGTTTAAAACGAAAGAGCGATTTTAGATTAGAGACATTTGGTCAGTAATTTCGAAAAAATCGCATCTTGATGTTTCTTTTGAGAGACATTTTACTTTATTTCTTTTAAAACAGAGCTTATTTTAGCATATTATTTGCAGTTGGAGACGAGCCACTTAAATTGGTATTAGATTTTCAATAAATATTTGTTTTATTGCTCGTTTCGCGCAAATACCTAGTATCATTCCGGTGTTTTGTTTCGTTCTGATTTTCTAACCTGAACTAATGAGATTTAGGGCCTGTTTCTCCATCTGTAAATGAAATATTTCTATCAGATAAATGTTAGCTGTCATTTTATATATCTCTATTTCTTTTATATACTTAGGGAAAATTATAGTCGTAATTTTACCTACTGAATATATTTATCTGGGGATTGAGAAATAGTAGATTGCGTCACAAGGGATCAAAATGGTATATTTCCGGCGTGGGCGTATATTGAATCCTGAATGGAGCAACGGATTCCACAATTGATTGATTGAGTGGAATCCTAATCTTACACAAAAGATCCCAATGGGTCGAAATGTATCCTTAAGGCCTCGCAAATAAGATAAGAGTGGAATCCTGAGCGTAATGAAGGATTCAAGCGTTAACGCCCAAGACGAAATAATTTTGATACCGTGTGACACATACTGCTTTTCACATCACCTATGAGAAAAATAAAACCTCAATATCACATATTTAATACTCATGCAAATAATCGATTCTGAAGACATTTTTATCAATTATGAACGTACTGTTTATTTTCATATTTCATTGTAATTTTTTAGGCTGGCAATAGAAAGCCCTTGAACAGAAAAGTGCCACTTTGATCCCTCCTAGCAGGGAAGAAAAGACCCGTATTCTAATAGGTGGTGTGAAAAAGGAATTCTTCTTAATGAGGCTGTTGGTTAGATGATGCCGTTTCTTTACATGTTTAAAAAAAATAGCTTATATTTTTCGCTTCCTATGCTCCAATAGTGAGTCATATTGGAATTACAAAACAAGACTAAAATATTCATCAATCTTTAAGAAATGAATGATCAAACTCTTCAATAGGTACCTTAGTCAACTCCGACAACGCCCACGGGAAGAGTTGGGATGGTGACAAAATAATGTATTCTTATTGCCGCACCAGGCGGCCGCTTATTCTGATGTAATCATGATGATGTAATACGTATTTAAGAACGCATTTACGTCCACAGCTAAATACCATTAATTGAATGTCCATTTATTTTAACGGTACTTAAATATCGTTGCAAACCAGGGTGCTTAGCCAAGTTGCCAATCGCTAACCCTTAATCGTCAATCGTAAACGAAAGGCAGCTAACTGTTTTTGTCGCACTAATATGGAAGAGTGATAGAGAAAGAAAACTACTTGGCAACTTGGCTAAGCGTCCTGACTGTAATTAAGGCTTTTTTCATCACACTAAACTTGCTTTCTAAGCGCGCCATTGCTTGCATCGCATCGCTTGAGTTATAGAAAATTGAAATTCCCTAGGGAGTTATAGGTATGTTAGTGCATCATTTCATAATATTTTGTCTTATTTTTTCCGCTAGTGTGAAGAATAACATTGTATATACATATAGGGTGGAAAGGGACGACGTTCCATCCCGCTACCGACCGAGTCTACCAACCATTACGATGAACTTTCAGTATGGGACCAACATCGAAAGCGTACACGGAAAATTGACTTTTCCATACTATTGAACTCTAACTAATCACTCACTTTGTATGAGGGGTTATTTTTTTTTTAATATTTCGATGTTGGTCCCATACTGAAAGTTTATCGTAATGGTTGGTAGACTCGGTCGGTAGCGGGATGGAACGTCGTCCTTGTCCACCCTGTATACATCACGATCGGTAAGCGGAATTCAGGCGGCTTACGGCATTGGGCTTCTAAAACTCTCTATATTGAACGTATTGCGAAAAGACAAATCAAATTATTTATGAACTAAATATTTTGATTTGTACTTTAAATTTTTCTCCAGTAGTCACACTACTTAATACTAGAGAATGGTCAAAGGCGCCTAGCCTTGTAAGGGATTGCATATACTCGAGAAAGGACCCCGGGCCTAAAGTATGGAAAATGTGGTTTCAGTCAAATCTTCTGAAATTTTGATATGTTATAGATTTCAGTGCCCTGAACAAAAAACTCTATGGGTGCTACCACGGTTTCCGGGTCCCTTTCCATGTTCTGCTCGATTTTTTACCAGATAACAAAGTAGTACTTAGTTCTACTTCGGGTCTATTTATTTAAACAATTGACATTAGTTTGAAACTTTTTCGTGATAATGCTGGTTAGTTAAAGACATAAAACGTGTACAATGTCAACTTCATACGCACGTGATAGACTTATCGTTTATAGCTAAATGTGTGATTCTATAATATACCTACTTAACATTGTAAAATATGAACTCATTCAAACATTAGAAAATATGGCGCTACTTTTAAATAGAGGTAGGAAGTATATTGTACCTAGAGTAAGTAATTATTATGGTCGGAGAACAAGACGTTATCTAGTCCCTACAGTTTGTAATCTTTTGTCTATAAAGGACACTAGTTTATCAAAATATTCATTTAAAAAGAAAGTTAGGGAAGTGTTGTTGTCTGCACTATAGCACTGATGTGAAGCGGTTTTGTCAGATAGGTACATGCAGGAATAATATCTTTATACAAAAAAAAAATTGTAACTGTAATAAGTAATAATATTTGTATAAATAGGCTAATTATAAGAGAGCATGTCTCCGCCAACAAACTGTTCTACAGTTTGGCGGGCAATATATTAATTGTAGCCAGGTTGTTTTTCAGAATAAATGATTTATTTATTTATTTTTTTTTTATTTTTTTTTTTATGAACAACATGCCGGCTGAGTTCAACAACGAGTCCCGTGTGTGTATTAATTATTTTGTGACCGATTGTTGAACTCAGCCGGCATTGTAGACGTTTTATGTCTTTAACTAACCAGTATTATCACAAAAAAAGGTTCAAACTAATGTTAATTGTTTAAATAGACCCGAAGTAGAACTAAGTACTGCTTTGTTATCTGGTACAAAATCGAGCAGAACATGGAAAGGGACCCGGAAACCGTGATAGCACCCATAGAGTTTTTTGTTCAGGGCACTGAAATCTATAACATATCAAAATTTCAGAAGATTTGACTGAAACCACATTTTCCATACTTTAGGCCCGGGGTCCTTTGACCGGTGGTTGCTAAGACCGAGTGGCCGAGGGGTACAGGCATCAGCCGCGAAAGCTGAGTACGTGGGTTCGATCCCCACCTCAGACATTAGGTGATCTCGATCATTTTTCTTTGGTATATGACATCTAATATTTATAACAATATAGAGATATATTGGTTAAAACTTTCACGATTATCACACATATTAAAAAACCCGCGCAGCTCGAAGGTGTTGATACAGTTTCTCGCCAGTCTGCCTGCGACCACGGGTCATGCTCGCAACGTCAGGATATAATTCTGGCACCCTAGTGAAAAGGGGTATATATCGAAATTTGCCACTTTACAGGAGAGCCAAAAAACGATTGGCGAAATTATTCAAAATTACTGTGCCGAAATGGCTAAAGAATTAGAATAACTGTAAATGTACTTTGAGTAAATACAATGCGCTCTTTCACATGCCGTCATTGGTTTATGGCTAAAATCAATAGTTTTAAAAAAAATTGACTTGTACCCGCTGAAATAAATGCTATTTAGAAATATAACCAAATTAGTACCCCTTTTCACATATATTGGACATTAGTGAAAACGGGTATACATTTAACTTATTTTATGATAACTCTTTTTGAGATGTACTTTCACGAAAAAAAATTAGCTAAGTTTGTTAGCGAAATTAATTTCAATGGCATAGCATGTACGTACACAATATAATCCCAAAAAAACCGACTTATACCATTGTGCACAAAATGTTAGTAACGTGTAAAAGGGAATAACAAGATTTATATTAATCACTTTATTCAATTGTATCCAAATTCTATGAAATAAGTTACAATAAATATATTTATTTTTTCCATTTATTATCAGAAATTTTTTCTTTGAATTAGAAAAATATTACTTCTTTTCAACAGCCAAAACACAACACATCATAAAATGAAATGTTTTTAAATTTCATAGTACCAAAAAAATTCCATAATGTAGCATTTATTCATTATTTATCAAAATCGTGTCATAATATTTTTTTTCTCATGCCTTATTTAATAGTCGTCGGTGACAAGAGGTTGTCAAACCTTCGTTTTGCCGACGACATCGTTCTCTTTGCCTCTTCGGCCACAGAACTTCAGTTAATGCTCCAAGACCTGAGCAACGCAAGCCTTCAAGTTGGACTTCATATGAATCGCACAAAGACTCAGGTGATGACTAACAGCACGAAACGTAGGGTCGAGGTAGACGGGCAGACGATACATTATGTCGATGAGTATATCTACTTGGGCCAGCTAGTCTCTTTCAGCAACAGGCAGGAGAAGGAAGTTGAACGCCGTGTTCAAAATGCCTGGAAGAGCTACTGGTCCATGAAAGAGCTAATGAAGGGCGACCTTCCAATGTCACTGAAGCGCAAACTAGTCGACATGTGTATCCTGCCCGTCCTAACCTACGGTGCCCAAACATGGTCTCTCACCGAAAGTCAGAAGTCCAAATTGAAGGTCTGCCAGCGAGCAATGGAGCGCAGCATTCTAAGTGTAACGAGAATGGATCGCATCCGGAACACTACGCTGCGCTCCAAAACACGCATAGCTGACGTGGGTGAGAAAACTGCCAGGCTAAAGTGGGATTGGGCCGGTCACGTCTGCCGCATGCATCCGGAAAGGTGGGCTATTACGGCCACCAAGTGGATGCCGCAAACTAGGCGGGGACGAGGCAGGCCCAGGCGGAGATGGCGGGACGATCTGGACGCCTTCGCCAACAATTGGCCAGACTTGGCACCGAACCGGGAGCTGTGGAGATCTGAGGGAGAGGCCTTTGCCCAGCAGTGGGACACCCCTACAGGCTAGAAATCATGCCTTATTTTGCTAACACGGTACTCGACAAAAAACCTATAGTCCTACTGTCCGAATTATAACTTTATGCCTTGGATGTCGTGCGCGCAGCAGAGGTAAGGTAGGTACGTTCCGTAACGCCTGAATGGCAATTTTGTATCTTATCGAGTCACCTAAAATAACATACTATTGAAAATCGATATTTTATTAAAAAAAACTATTGTCTATAGCCTATCGTAATGTACATTAAGATACAACTGTGAAAAAAATATGTTCTAAATAAGCAAATAAGCATAAATAAGCAAAGTACGAACGAAGCGAGTGTTTTAAATCGACACGATTTACGAATTTCATTTTTGCATGTGTATCGTACGACATTTTTCAGTACAGATGGCCTTCCGAAGTTTTCAACCAGGCAAGATATAAACGACTCCTCGAACTAGTGTGTAAAGAAGTTATATCAGTTGTTTCGGATAAAAATATTTACGTTGCATTGCAGCACTCTGTATGGAATCTTAATAAACAGACTTTAATCGACGAGTATAAAAAGCCTGTCACTATTATGTTCTATCGATTATAATTCTTATAAAAGTTGTATAGGTAAATATAGGTACGATCAACTTGAATTATTGTGTTAATTATACATTAACTTTATTAATTTCGTTAGTAGACAATTAAAAAAAATATTGTGATAATATTGTTTTCATTATGTTAGCATTCGTAAAAAGTGGCCAGGCATGGTTTCCGGGTGGCTGTTTTGAAATTGTTCTAATCACATGTTTCTGGAGTAATATAGATATAGTAACAGCCATAGAACAGCAGCAAATACTCGTACAAGGCTATTATAGTGAGCTTTCTATATTACCTAGATCATTAAGTAAAATTGTTACTACAATTAAAAAAAAAAGTATTTGCGTTAGGTCGCTTAAAACTGTCAACACAAACTAATATTACTAATATAGGTTTTAACAAATAAGCAGCAGAATTTAACAGCTTGAATATGAAAAAAAAATACAATCATACTTTAAGAAAAACAATTAACCACTAAGTAAATAAAATTTTTAAAATTAACACTATTTTAAACATTATAACGAAACTTAGTGTAAAAGCCGTCAATTTACTGGTGGTAAATGTTAAGTAATACTTTTTTCCTCACACTTGCTGTCTAAGCGCGCCATTGCTTGCGCGCGCAGCGGGAGTAATAGAAAAGTGATATTCCCTAGGGAGTAATAGAAATGTCAATACGTCATTTAATAATATTATGTCGTAAAACTTATTTTTTTGCCGGCAAGTGTGATGAAAAACATTGTATGCATCACGGTAGGTAAGCGGAATACTAACTCGAGTCATAAAAGCCCTCCGCCTAACGGCGTCGGGCTTCTAACACTCTCGTTAGTAATTCCGTACTTACCTCCCTTGATGCACAATGTACTATTAATTTAGTGCAAACGGATATAATTCCCGCAAATGGATTGTATCACATGTAAAAAACTGTAATTCTAAGTGATTAAAGTCGACTTGTACCCGTAACAACACAATTTTATTCGTGAATATGGATTTATGTCGAATTGTATCTCAAAAAATGTTTTTATTGTTCGTGTAAAGTGATTTAAATACACATGGATCCTCATTATCCGAGTGACCATCAAGAAAATATGAGTAGTTATAGCGTTACACACAACAAAAATCCAAACGCGTAAAACTTAGCTACACTAATACCTTTTGTAACTTTACAACGATATACTTTTTTGTTAGTAATAATTTATTTCAACTTATACCTGACACTGCATGATCATTTGTGTTAGTTATACCATATTACACGACCGTAACTCTGTCAATTTATGTGATATCTTAGATCCTTTTACACCAACCGATGCCATTTTTTTTTTGAAATTTTTTGGTATACTTAACTCAATTTGGCCAAAATTCGACTTATACCCCTTTTCACTAGGGTGCCAGAATTAAACGTAAGTTTACGCGATTAAGACCCCATTTGTTTCTAGCACCCTCGTTAATAGGTAATACCGTACTTACCTCCTTAGAAGCACAATGTACTATTAATCTCACAATAATTATGTAATAGGTGTCTCTAATAGTGAATATGCCTGTAAACTGACTAACTTCAAGATAGGAGCAAATGCGGTAGACTGAGTCGGTCTAGGTTCAACAGTCAACACAGAAAGTCACACCAAAGTGAAATGACCTCTGACTTACACAGTTCTATCAAATGCGAGTTGCAAACTTAACGGGTAAGTCGTGTTATATGGTCAGAACTTTTACCATCCAATTCTGACTATAAAATCGTCGTTTTGATTTTTATATGATACGATCTTGATAGGGAAACGCAGCGTAGGACTTCCACCCAGAAGATGGACAGACGATCTTATGAAGGTCGCCGGGACACGCTGGATGCAGGTCGCATCTAACCGGTACATGTGAAGGTTCAGAGGGGAGGCATATGTTCAGCAGTGGACGTCTTAAGGCTGAGATGATGATGATGATGATCTTGATTACTAATAAATAAGTCCGGTCAAACTTATATACACGAGAAAGATGTAACCCTGTTGCATATTCTTTTTAACGGCCTAATATTTTTCTTGAAGGTGGTGTGAAAAGTTATAAATGTACAGTCGCCTTCAGATACATCGTAGGGTCCGGACCGGACCGCGCAAAAATATCTCATCAGTATGACGTGTTCAGAATTTTTTGAACGCTCCGGACGCCACGATATATTTGTATCTGATCAACGACCAACCACGAGGGTTAATATGGCATCAGATTACTGTTTAATAATCCCTCGCCATTGTCAAGATTCTATTCTAGAACCCTTCTCTTCATTCAGGATTCATATCTTGGGTCATCTTCCACAAATCTATTCTTATTCTTAAAATCGACTTAGTCCCACGGATAGCTCAATTAAGACTTCTGATGTGGGTTCCTGCCAGCGACGACATAAATAATATAAACATATAACTAGATACTTAAATATATATAGACAATAGACATCCATGACCAAGGAACAAATATTTGTGACAAATAAATACACAAATAATGCCCTCGCTGGGATTGGAACCCGGAACCTCCAGCTTCCTAGGCAGGGTTAATACCAACTAAACTACTGAGGCTAAGCCTATAAATATACCCAACTCGTAAATAAATACTCATAATTTTGCTCTCTTACGGCACAATCTATTATTAATGTATCCAAAAAAATACTCTGCGTCCTAATTTTATTGAGTACAAAAATTGTAGCCTAAAAATTACTTTACAAATAGCACCTTCACAAATTGGAGGTGACAAAAGGCGCAAAGCTAAGAAAACATCAACAAAGAAAAAGAAAAATCGTCCCTTTATGGAAATGATGCGAAATAGAGACATTTGTTGAATTTTTGAACGCGACCGAAGGAAAGTCGTTGGTTTCGATGGCTGTCGTAATGTTCTGAAGTGGCACGCATTATTTTGATTTACAACCCCAAAGTATCGCGCGTAAAGTTGGGTTGGCGCGAAACGTAGGCACTTAAGTTGTATTATAACTAATATAGATACGGTAAAACGAACAAATTTATGACGTATAAGAAAAATTTTAGTGATCTGTTTAGAGACTCTTATTCTGATTAGACAAAAATATCTTTTTAACAAGAATATTTTGCATCGTCAGTAGAAAAAAAAAAAATGCATTACTCGTATTTCATAATCATGCACAAACTTGTGGTTTGTCGCTTCTTATATTTACTTATATGTGTATATTTATTAACGTGTCGTAATTAATAAACTTGTTCGTTTAATTTCCTTATTTCATGTCTTGCATCACCTACTGTTTTTTTACTGGTTGCATTGTTTCATTGCCCAAAGATTGTCTGGAAGAGATCGCTCTTCAGCGATAAGACCGCATGTTGTGTTACCTCTACCTATAAGGTTCAAATTTTTTTGTTATTTTCTTTTTTATGTTACGTAAGGAGTATTGTATTGTATTGGTTTTATCGGCAATTGAAACCTTGAGTAAGTAATTAAGGACACATTTACATGTTTACTTTAAATTATTGATATTTATTACTATAAACGTGAAAATATATCTGCGAATGTGTTTCACGATATGAGTTAAAGATGTCAAATGATATGGAAAATCCACCTAATAAATATTTTTTTTTGTTTTTTTACTAACGAACTGTGTTTGTAGGTTTACTGTAAGTATCTGATCGGCCGCTCGAACGTCTACAAAAAATATGATTTTTCGAGAACATTTGTTCTCTACTATTCACGGCAGAATCATCCTATACATATCATATAATTATGATGTAATACACCAAAGAAAAAATACAAAGTTTCCCAAAGCCGGAGGATATAAATTGTGGCGTTAATACTTAACAATACAATTATTTGATTTGGATCACCAATTAATATTTATATACCTATCGTAATTTATAAGTAGGTACCTACATAAAATCCTCTTCAAAAGTGGCCATAGATAAATTAACGTTCTCGTACTAATATTTAAAAAAATCATGGTGGCTATACTATAATAGGTATTTACTTAGTGCATAAAATACACAGTATTCCAACTCCAAAAATATCATCGTAGTGTGAAGTTCATGTAAAATAAATAAAGAACAGACCTGTCATAAGCATGTACGGAAACCGCAATGTGGCAAACATCGGGCGAGAATCTGTTATTTCTTTGTTTGTATTGTGCCATTACACATTGTTAAGCATACATTCATCACAGGCCTTTGCGTCTATTGCAGACGATTTACACATTGCTGTTTCGACAACGGGTTTGGTGACTGTGGAGGCCAATTTGCGAACGGCACGACCTGCCACATTTTTGGCAGAGAAAACTCATACCACCTGAGGTTACAGTCTCTGTTTGCTTTCTGCGATACCTCTTGCTCTCTAACAGATTAAACCAGGCTTCGTCGCATAGCCTTCTCCCCTCCACAACACGCTTTCGCCATTGACCACGGTCTTCGGCTAGGGTTTTCCAGGCCTGATGGTCGATTTCAAATGCAGACATGTCTCGCTTAACACAGTCTTTGAAGCGCAGCATCGGTCTTCCAACGTTCCTTTTAGCAAACGCGACTGCACCCAGCAAGACACGTCGAGGTATTCTGCAGGGCTCCATTCGGTGCACATGCCCCAGCCAACACAATCGTATCTGTTTGAGAAGAGCGGTAAGACTGGGCAGCTGCGCTTTCTCAAGGACCTTTTGGTTTGTCACTTTGTCCTGCCAAGTTATGCCGAAAATGTTGCGTAGACAGCGCATGTGAAAAGTGTTTAGCCGTTTCGTTCCTGTTTTGCATACGTCGTCCAGGTTTCTGCTCCGTACAAAAGTATGCTTAGAACGCAAGTCTGGTATACTATAATTTTGGTTCCAATAGTGAGGTGTTTGTTAGACCATACTCTTGAACGGAGCCTCCCGAACATGTTCGCCGCTTTGCCAATACGGATATCGATCTCTGCATCAAGCGAGAGATTGTTGGACACGGTCGACCCAAGGTAGCAAAACTTATCGACGACTTCCAAAACATACATTATTCTGGTGTTAATAAGGCCTTTCCTTAATGTACCACCTACAAACATGCACTACATACATGCTTGCATAATTTAAGCAGGATAATTTGGAATAAAACCAGCGTGACTTAGGCGACCGTAACCATGGCAATAACAGACAGAAAAAGTTGATTCACCCATTTTTATGTTGTTGTTATACAAAGGTGCCAATCGCTAACGCTTATTCGTCAATCGTAATCGAAAGGCAGGTAACTGTCTTTGTCACATTAATATGAAAGAATGACAGAGAGGGAAAACTACGATATGCTACTAAGCGTTAGCTATTGGCAACTTGGCTAAGCATCATTGATTCACGTATTTGAAATATAAGTAATATGAATGTGGTATTAAATTTTATGTTCAAGCTTACCAAAACTATTTCGAGTGACATAATGTACGTATGTAAAACTTTTGTTCTTGCATTTTTCTAAACTTTTGCCTGAAATCATGAGGATGATGATTTTTTTACCCATTCAAATGTTCCATATTACTTGCAGTTATTTATTAAGTACTAAGGGGCTTAATCATAAGCGTCTGCTGACTTAACAAGCCGCTAATAATTGTGTGTCCCTTTTGCTCTTATGGACACATTGTTAAGACCGAAAGGAAAAAACAATTATTAGTGGCTTTTGTTGACTTTGACGTTTGTTACCTTAACAAGCTGCTAATAATTTTTTGTCCCTTTTGCTCTTAGGAACACATTGTTAAGACCGAAAGAGACAAACAATTATTATCGGCTTGTTAAGTTAACAAACCAGCAAGTAGTAAATAGCCAGCGGTAGCATTTGACACCTTGTATTTAAAAATGGAAGGTTGGTTAGGTATAAAAATATGCATAATAATAATAATAGATTATAATCCAATTTTATTATTATTATTTTTTAGCTGTTTTTTAGCTAGTCGGCGACGTTAAGCATTGCTTGGTTGTTTTATCAAGATATTTCCCATAACTCTTACGTCATTCTCTCACAAGCCGACTTTCAATGGATTTTGTATTATGCGTTCCTTGTATGTAAGACGCCGCCATACAAATTCAATTGTCGCCTCAAGAGAGATGGGCCTTAGGCACTAATCCCACTACGAGCGAGTAAGCTATGAGCTATCGGCTATAGAAGCAACCACAAGATAAGCGCTCCCGTGTGAACAAAAGAGACACGGCGACATTTATAGCTCATAGCTGAGCGAGTCATCATCATCATCATCAGCCCATAGTCGTCCACTGCTGGACATAGGCCTTCCCCAATTCGCGCCACCATACTCGATCCTCAGCTCTCCGCATCCAACCACTTCCCGCCACTTTCTTTAGATCGTCGGTCCATCTGGCGGGAGGGCGGCCCACCGGGCGAGTCGTTCGCGGTCTCCACTCCAAGACTCGTCTGCCCCATCGGCCATCGGCTCTTCGATAAACATGTCCCGCCCACTGCCACTTCAGTTTGCTTACTCTCGTTGCTATGTCGGTGACCTTGGTTCTCCGTCGGATATCCTGATTCCGGATTTTGTCCTTCAGTGAAACTCCGAGCGTAGCGCTCTACATAGCTCGCTGAGTAACTTGGAGTTTGTGAACGAGACCTTTTGTAAGAGTCCACGTCTCGGCCCCGTAAGTGAAGACCGGAAGGACGCACTGGTTGAAGACTCTGGACTTAACCGAGGGCCTGTGCGGGTAATTATAAACATCGCCGTATCTCTTTTATTTGCACGGGAGCCCTTATCTTTTGTTCGCCTTTATAGCCTAGCTCATAGCTTACTCGCTTGCGGTAAGACTAGTGCTTTATAAATAATGTGTCACCAGCAACTGAAAATTTAAGATGCCCCAAATGAAAGCATGATCTGGATCACTTTTTCGATATGAATCTTCTCTAAAATCACCCAGAAATATAAACATTTTATATGACACACTAAAAATACGCAAATAAAATCCCCAGGAAATAAGGGGTAAATTTCAATAGTGACTTGAAAGATAGAGAAGTATTTCCTTAGAATACGTGACTGGGTCGCAAATGTACCGAAAATATATTTTTCCTGACGTATCTCTGAGTGACAGGCAACTATTTCGTTTGGGCAATAGCTACTCATAAGTATATAGCTGTAGATGTTTTTATGAAGGTAACCTACAGTCGAATGCAGGAATACGTATAAATAAATAAATATTATGGGACATTCTCAAACCTATAAGTTGTCCTAGTCCCACGGTAAGCTCAATTAAGGCTCGTGTTTTGGCTACGCTTCGAACTGTCTTTATTAGATATACACATATCATATCATTATTTACTGACTAAATATAAACTGCCGTCTCTTAGGAACAGGTGCCTTTTACTGCAGGCTATGTTTCTCCATGGACTGTGTAATAATAAAATAGATTGTGCGCAACTTGTCAATATTAAGGTATGTTATGTGGTGCCTAGAAACGTCAACCGACGAGGGTCGCGCGCCTACCGGCAGTTCGCGACGGCGCCGTGCCGCAAAAACGCCGGTGAGCGCGCACCCCTGCGCCGGCGAGCGCTGGATATAACCAACATTTTACCCATATCGATATATTTCATCTCTCTCTCCCGAAGTATAGACACGCCATCTTAGAAGCTATAATTTAAGTACTTACCTTAAAATGCTGCTATCTAATTAGTTTCCTGCCGTTCATTTCATAGTTTGTATAAGTACAAAAAAGCGAAGTGAACGCCTATTTATGTTCCTAACAAATTTAATATTGTATACCGATTTGTCATTACTCTTTACTGCTACATATGTATATATAAGAAACTTTTTGTATTTAAATTTTTAAAACAAATTCACTTTTGGCAACCACAATTTGTTAGAGTAACCGTGGATAATGCTGTTGACTACCTATACATAATGTAATCCGTAATTTATGTAATACTTAATAGCACCGAATATTGTATAGTTGTTTGTTATCCCTAAAATAAATAAAATAAAATAAAATACACACGTACACGGTATAATATAAATATCTTGGGACATCTTACACAAATCGACCTAGACCCACGGTAAGGTTAATTAAGGCTTGTAATGTGGGTGCCAAGCGACGATATACGAGTATGAATAGATAAATACCGAGGGGCCGCACATAGTGTGCCACTAAGAGGGATAGACATAGTCACTTACTACTAAGACGAAAGTGCCACACAGGCACTTAGTGACGTATTCAACGCATTTGTCTGGCACTTACATTTAGCATCTAATGCACACACACACAAAAAATAGTGGCACAGTGATAAGGACGGACGATTATCGTTCCTTTTCACTTCCACTAGTAAAAAGTTTCATAAGACCATCCCTTTCGTTCTTGCTATTATTATAACGTTGTCAAATCCATATTAATCCTACATTCATGATAAATACATATAGATACTTAAGTACATAAACAGCCACGGCCAAGAAACAAATATTTGTGTGATAAATAAATACACAAATAATGCCCTCGCCAGGATTTGATCCCAGAAATTCCAGCGTCGTAGGCAGGGTCACTACCAACTAGGCCACGGAGGCTGACAGCCTGCCAGAGCCGACAGCGGTATATTGCTGAAGTAACCTGAACCTTGGATAATTTCTTTTCGTTTTCCCTTCCTTGGCTTTTTTGTTTAACTTTTTTAACTGACATGTGTTCGTCGCTGTTGTCAAAATAAAATTATTAGTTTATAGGTATCCAAATACCATCCCGTAACAAAAAACGAACACGTGTGAAAGTCCATCGGCAACGAAAATTAACTAATCAAATTCGACGTTGGCAAATTTACTTTGCTGCCCAAATAAGCAGGACAGAAAAAAAAAACAAAAAACTAACCTTATTATGCCAGTGCAGGTAGAGATAAAAACTCCGAAGTAAATAGCAATTTATTGCGCTGGTTGGTTCAAATCTCTACGGCACTGTTAGGGCCGTTACACATAATCACAGTTGCCGGTTGTAATGGGTAACGTGAATGTTTTAGTTTCTAGAAAATGTTGGTAATATCGTATTTGGGCCTTTCTAGTTTCTTATATTGTAAAGTTTATTAGAGTAGATTTTAAACAGGGTTTTTACCCTGCTATGCATCAGCCTATGATAGTCCACTGCAGGGTCGCGTTTTATAAAATTACAATTTACAATTTCGCTGTTTGCCTCTCTTTCTAGCCAATATGTGCGTGCGTTAGAGAGGCAAACAGCGAAATTGTAAATTGTAACTTTATAAAACGCGACCCAGGACGTAGGCCTCTCCTATTAACTATGCTATACGCATTAGGAAGTAAATGCCCATAATCGCCACGCTGGGCAAGCGGATTGGCGATCGCAGTAGGTGATGTGTCTACTATGATGACACTGCTGCCCATCATCAATCTTTTATCAAATAATGGTCAGTGACACTTCAATCCCTTAGTCGACTCTTACGACACCCGCAGGGGGAGTTGGGGTGGTGACAAATGTATTCTTACTGCCGTCACCACACTGCCAATACCATGTAAATACCATGTTAATTTTTGGTTTTGAGTACCTGATATTTCGGTATAGTTGTATAAATGCCATCTCCACGGCAAACGTGTCCCAACGTGCTGCGAGTTTTAGTTATGGTCAACCCACATACCGTAGTGAGCGATCTACCCCTTTCAAAGACGCTTTTTTCGCACAGTGTCATAATCGTTCAATCCGTAAAGATGGTATTAGCAACAGTAGCAAATTTCGGTTACTCGATAAGAAAAAAAAAACATGGTAAAATATCAGCCTTAAAAGATACTAAATAATTATGTGACCATGTTATTTTAGAAACTATTTATGCTTTAGCATCCTATAGGACCAACCACTTAAGTAGGTACCTACCTACTTATAATAAAAAAGGCATTACCATAAAAGAGCCCGTCATAAGAATATTATATTGTTCCCTTGGGAATAATAATATTTAATACAGCCAATATTTACCATCTTTATATTTTTTTGCCATTTTGAACCACGATAATATGGATAAATATGGATAAATTCTGGCAGTACTATGCGCGTACCGAATGCCACAAATAGGGGAGAGTACTAAAATCTTCCTCATACTATGATTGAACTGTTTATTACTGTCTTTCTACGAACAAACAAAATATGGAAGCCACACGCCATACTAAATTGCCTTTAAAAAACGATCCTGAATTTTAGTTGACAAGTGTCACCTCCTCTTCAATGCGTCACGGTAATGAATATCAATATCAACATATAAAAACTTAAACCTCCATTTAAAAATAGTTGTGATTGGTCCATCAAAGTTTTAATTGGCTATATTCTATAAACATTTGTCAAAGATGTTGCGGCGAACAAATGTTTGAAGCGTTGAACAATTGTTTTAGGGGCAGTTTTGAGCTGGCGTTAGACGTCCATGTTATACAGGGTGCTCGCGAGGAAACCGAAAGATTTTAATGCTGTATTCCTGAGCATATTTAGAGTATTTAATGTTATATAAAATTTCCTGGTTTCGGCTTGGTTCCAGAGATAATTAACCTTTTTTCGAAAATAGTTTTTCGACGTAACTGGTCATAAAATTTATTTTTGATTACAATGCTACCACAATGTGTTTTAATATTACCACACTTTTTGCCTGACAATCAAAAAATAAGAATAGACTTCACCAAAAAACCTGTACCTAAAAAAAATCACTTGAAAAAATAAATTTTAACAAATTGTTGTTATGATAAAAAGCATTGGAAATGTTAAAAAGTATTCAAAAAGTCTAAAAAAAAGATTTTTTTGTGGAATTTGACATTAGGTCTCATAATATTTTTTGTTTATTTTGATGTCTAGAATGCATAGTTAAAATCTTTCGGTTTCCTCGTGAGCACCCTGTATATGGTCGCAGCTATCATTTCACGTGCTGACTATAGGGCGTGTTTGTTTGGAGAACTTCACCGCATTCGAGCAAGGAAACTTTTCGCCGATGGCGTAACTCTTTCCGCTCTACTTAGCATGATTTAACGAAGTTTTTGTTGTGTCTGAGACTAAATAGGTCGGGTTCACATATTTTACCTTTATCGTAAAACCAACCAACTACAAATGAAAATAATTGTATTTGGTAAAAAATGCTACAACCACTTTCAAACCGTCATATACAATACCAATATTATTCTATTTTTCTTTCTATATTTACTTAAATAAAGTTCTGACATTCGGAAAAAAAAAACAATATTATAAAATAATAAAATCTACCTACGATTTTCCTACACCATAGGGTTCACTATAATGTAGAAATTGTACTTGACCTAAATTAAATTCGGATGGTATTATTTCTTATTTGCCTTATCTATTCGTAGTAGACAACTTTCAAACCTAATTTTTTTTGACATTAACCGCAATTTCCTTGATTAAGTTACATAAATCCTAAAAATATATAATGTAGCTACATCTCGACGTTTCGAACACCTAATAGGGTTTGTGGTCCACTGGTGACACCAGTAACCGAAGAAAATGTTTTTCCTAACTAGTGCGTAAAAGTAAACTTTGCGCACGCTTTGCATGCGTAAATTTCTCTTTTTAAGGCACTTGTTATGAAAAAAGTCGTTCGATACACGTGTAAAAACTTCTTTTTAACTCGGGTGATTGTAGCCCTCGTTTCACTCGGGCTCCAACTTACACCCTCGTCGAAAAAAATTTTTTTGCACTTGTATCTAAATGTACTATTGTATTTGCAAGTGAAGTTTTGACTAAAAGACGGACTTCGATGTCTTGGTTTACGTTGTCCAACGTTGCAGTTTTAGACAAATAAAGTGTATTTAGAAGTTAGGATAAAATAATCAAGTATGAACGGGCTATAGTTACACGCAAATTCGATTTGCATAAATTAAATTGCTTAATCCAAAACAAGCATAGGAAAATACATTGAATTATTCTAGCGAAATTAAACAAACGTTCATAGAGTTAGTTTTAAATTAAGATATACTAGGAATTACGAGTTCAATGAACCTGCAAAGAGATAACAAATGGTCGTCGCTTCATTGCATAACATCTTCAGAGACGGCCTGTATTCGGGTGTAAAAATGCAATTCCAAATCTGGTAAGTATTGGTATTCGGTTTTAAAATCATAGGTGCTGTGAATTTCAGACATATATTGTTATTGCCTAGTTGGTAGTGACCCTGTCTAAGAAGCTGGAGGTTCCGGGTTCGAATACCAGCGAGGACATTATTTGTGTATTGATTTATCACAAATATTTGTTCCTTGGTCGTGGCTGTGTTTGTATTTAAGTATCTATATGTATCTATCTATTATATATATCGACGCCTGGTACCCACATCACAAGCCTTAATTGAGCTTACCGTGGGGCTAGGTCGATTTGTGTTAGATGTCCCAAGATATTTATTTATTTATTATAGGACAACCAAAACGCACTAAATAACAAATATTCATCAAATATAATAAGTTCTTACTTAAGTTATAGGGACGGAGCTATACTAAGGAATGAGAGGTGAATTACATCTCATTCCTTCGTATAGCTCCGTCCCTATAACTTAAGTAAGAACTTACAGGTGTACGGCTGACCTAAAGCTTGTTGCTTGCTGTATGCTAGCACATGATTGGTATGTCAGTATGTCGCCGCGAGATAGATTTTCCATCTTTTTCTAACTATATGAATAAAAGAGGGATGGATAGTTTATCTCGCGGCGACATATTATTGTCGCACTAATCCTGTGTTAGGCCTACTGATCAATACCGACATATACCATACGTCAGTAGAATAAAAAAAAAGTAAACAAATATGGCTGTCTAGGGATTCGTTTCACAATACCATTGAGTGAATTCGCTGTGAATGACGGGAGGACGTCTGCTGTAATTGGAAGCACGTTAGACCGGCAATCCAGAGGATGCGGGTTCGAAGCCGTGACAACAAGAGAGCAGGTAATTTTTCTATGGTAAGCACATTCTGTTACGACATTGTTCGTTTTAAATTATATTTCTAGGCTCTGAATAAGCCGCCCGAGCTTAGAACTACTATACGCGGTGCCTCTTGTGGTAAATTATTGCGGGAGATAATATTTTATTAACATGTACTCGTATGTAGCTCGCATTTTTTACAACTTTATTTTTTAAAAATCTGTTCAGATACAGAATTAAAATATTTTTTCCCTTTTTGACGCACTAGTTATGAAAAAAAATCGTCCCTTACTATTTTAGTACAGATGGTGCCTTTTTTAGGCGCTAGTGCGAGAAGTGGTTCATTTTATGTCAGGTCCAAAACTTCGGAGGGACATCTGTACTCGCACGAGACACGTGCTAAAAGGAAATTCGTAACTCGCGTCGATTTAAAATATTCCCGCTCTTAAGTACTTCCTTTTATTGTGTTATTAAAATAATAAGTTTCTGTGAGATGTTAGATAATCCATCCATCACTTACCCACTATCCTATCTAGCACTTGTCTAAGAACAAAAGTTTCTGTGAGATGTTAGATAATCCATCCATCACTTACCCACTATCCTATCTAGCACTTGTCTAAGAACATTTCCTTTTTAATTCTTTACTTACTACTTTTTATTTAGGTATTATTCGGTGTAATAGTGTCACCTGTAAGTACTGTATTCTGAAAATAATTATGTTGTAAAACAATAAACACGAGTCCATTATTACAATTTACTTAGTTTTGCTCAATTTAAATGATACGCAATAATTCAAGCGAAACAATACACTCTGCATAATTTAACAAACATCATTACTTTGTTTTCGAATCATAAGTCCATACGTTAATGAATACCTACGAATTTGAATCTCACTGTCGTTAGATAAAGCTCATTTTAGGAACACTGGAAATGATACTCTGATACAATTAGAGGCAACAATTCATGTGAGTTTCATTTTATATTTCAATAATTTTGACACGTGTAATTAATTAGGATTGTATTGTTTTCAATTAATTTTGTACAACACAATATTGATACTTAATTTTCTCAAATTAGTTAGATGTGTTGACCTGAAGTACCATATCACCGGTTCGATGACTGAACTTGATATGTAATAGGTAGTCAGCCTCTGTAGCCTAGTTGGTATTGACTCGTGAGGGCATTCTTTGTGTATTTATTTATCACAAATGTTTGTTCCTTGGTCATGGCTGTGTATGTATCTAAGTATCATGTTAAGTTGATTTGTGTAAGATGTCCCAAGATATTTATTTATTTATTTATTTATTTATTATTTAAGTATCTATACGTATCTATCTATTATATATATCCTGGCCGCCTGGTACCCACAACCCACAACACAAGCCTTAATTGAGCTTACCGTAGGACTAGGTTGATTTGTGTAAGATGTCCCAAGATATTTATTTATTTATTATTTATTTATTTTATTACTACTTAGCAGCCCTAAGACTGCGAAGTATCTACTGGAAGTAACAAGGTTTTAACAAATGACAAAACATCTTGGCATTTCGCCGTAAAAAATAGAGAACTAATAAGTCGATGTTACTAGGTAGGAACCTCATTAAAAAAAATGAAGCGTATACAGTGTGTGTCTTTGATAACGACATTGCTTTTAAGGGGTGAAAGTATAAGTCTTAATGAACTGAAATTAGCAAATTTAGTTAAAGTATTCAAAAAAAATTTTTCATACAAATTAATTCGGCACGCAATGTATCAGTAATAACAATAACTAATAAATTAAACCTAACAATTGACATATGATTTCATTGAAATCTCGCTCTTAGTGACATCCTGACAATTACAATCAATTACCTACCTATTTACTTCCTACATGTCGGTGACACTTTTCGATGACAAGTCCGTCAAAAATCATGACCCTTGTTCATAAGAAAAGGACTTAACAGCCCAGGGTGCCTAGCCAAGTTGCCAATGGCTATCGCTCAGTAGCGTATTTTAGTTTTCCGTCTTTGTCATTCTTCCTTATAAGTGCGACAGAGACGATTAAGCGCTAGGTAATTTTGTGTTAACTAAGAAGGCGGAATCCAGATAATCGGTTTGTTTATGTACCGATTGAAAACTTCACATTGATTGAGTTGAAGTGTCAAGATAACATCAAGTTTGTTGATCAACAGACTTTCCTAATAACTTTAATAAAAATGTTTGAACTAGGTAATGTGATTTCTAAGAAGTGATAATGTATTGTGCAGTGATTTTTGATATCAGTTCAGTGAATAATACGTTTCAAAATGTGCTGGCTAAGACAGTAAGACACAGAAAAAATTGTTGATATAAATTTGTTGTGCTAGTGTAGTCCAAATCTCGCATGTTTTCAATTGTAATATTTTCTAGTAATGGATAATTCAGTAAATAAGTTAACGTCGGCAACATTTCGCAGTTACTTTAATGATTTGATCGAATTAAAATGAAAACGAAACTAGCTTTTCCTCTCAGAAACGTCAAATAAATGTTTGCATTACATTGCTGCTCGAGATTTTTATAAAAATTAATTACTCTTAAATAATAAAGGCAATCGTTATATTCTTTTACTAAAATGGTTAACAACACTTTAATCTATCGTTACTTAAAAGCAATGTCGCTATCAAAGACACACACTGTAGATAATTTCACCAGAGTTGAGGTGAATGATTACACGTTACACCCATCAAAATGAAGTAAAGTACTAATCGCGAAAATGTAATGAATGAATGAATGACTTGCGTCAAAATATTGAAGCGAATACCATGAATAAAATTTTTGGTCAATCTGACAGTTGCAATAGGGATGATGACTGTAGTTAAAATAAATGGTTTAACATTATGCACGCCATAATACACGAAGAAATTATTACTAAGATGTAGATTACAGTAATTTTTGTACAGAACTTCTATTTAATAAATTAAAAAGAACTTAAAAGAGTAGGTCATTTGGCAGTACTCGAACATGACGTCACTTTTGAGTATTTCATATAAAATTCCATAGTGGCCATAGTGGTGATCGTTTTGACAGTTCGAAAAAAGATGCTGATTTGACTAGTCATCATGCCTATTGGGTTTGCTGTCAGTACGAAAATAGAACACTAATTTCAAATTCCCCGTGTGTTTACGTGACATGTTGTTGTGAGCGTGACCTCAACTCTCGTGGAACTATCTATAAGTCGTCTTTACAATTTCGTATGCGGTTTAATACTTTGTCTTATCACATCATGTCCTGTCTCTCCGTTCCTCACCAAGAGTCAGATAAATCGATGTCTAATCCTTTCTGTCGTGTACACTGCTGGCAGGCTTACTCAATTATCGTTCGGGCGAAGTGTTGTGCTCTCATCCCCCTTCTTACGATAACGATGAAGATAGAAACGGAGGGTAATTCGTACCAAACTGACTTGATTCCGTGACTAGATACACGTAAGTTTAACAGCTTAGTTACATTTATAATAATATTATCAGCCTCCGTAATACCTATAGATAATTTTGTCAGCCTCCGTAGCCTAGTTGGCAGTGACCCTGTTTACGAAGCTGGTGGTTCCGGGTTTGAATCCCGGCTAGGGCATTATTTGTATATTTATTTATCAGTATCATAAATATTTATTCCTTGGTCGTGGCTGGATGTAAGTGTATATATGTATCTATCTATTATATATATCGTATCTTGGTACACACGTCACAAGCCTTAATTGAGCTTATACCCTTATAAGCTAGAAGCTAAATAATAGTAAATAGCCCCCCGGCTATAGCTGCCGATTTCTAAAAATGAACGGGTGACGTAAGAGTCGACTACGGGATTGAAGTGTCACTGACCATTATTTCTTAAAAATTGATGATGGGCAGCAGCGTCATCATAGTGACGATTATGGGCATTTCCCTCCTAATGCATCTATACGCATAGTTAATAGGAGAGGCCTTCGTCCAGCAGTGGACTATCATAGGCTGATGACGAATCTATAACAATTGTTAAGAGTTCATTCTTCGAAATTGACAACTATAAGTTTGTGTAAGATGTCCTTTGTGTTGGGGGAGGCGCGGAGCGGGTTTAGCTAAGGGGTGCTAATAAATTTTAGAATAACTTAGTTTAGTTTGTAATATTATTTTCTATTATGTAAAATTATGTAAAAGAAAAAAAAAGATGTCAAAGATATTTATTAATTTATTTTATAAAGATAATTGGAAAATCCCTAGGACAGTTTGATATGTACCAAAATGTTTAGACATCACTATTCACCTAAACTAAGACCCATTAGTGCCGGGCCGGCGGGCACTAACTGCAGTCCCGACGTTCACTGCTGCGACGCGGTCTATACAAGTGTACATACATAGACGATTTTATATGGTATTAGATTAGAGATTTGTGTACCTAAAAATTATAAATGTACCCTTTGTGTGAAATAAACAGTTTAATTTTTAGGGTTCCGTAGCCAAAATGGCAAAACGGAACCCTTATAGATTCGTCATGTCCGTCTGTCCGTCTGTCACAGCTGATTTACTCGGAAACTATGAATGCTACAGTAACGAAATTTGGTAAGGATATGTGTTGTATGAACCGCTACGGGATTATGATACTAAATTGTAAAAAACCCATTGGGGTGGGGGCCCTCCATACATATAACTGAGGGATAGAAAAAAAAATTTAGTTGTATATAAGCGTGTGGGGTATTATTAGAAAGGTCTTTGAAAATGATATGAAGGTTTATAAATCTTATCTTTATTTAAGCAAATCGTTTTCGAGATACCAGCCCTCAAAGTCTGAAAAATGTGTCCCCCCCCCTCTATTTTTTAAACTACACGATATAAAATTCTAAAAAAAATATATGTTAAGCACATTAATAAACTCTATCAACGATTTTTGGTTTGATTAAATTATCTCCTATAGTTTTTGAGGTAGGTTGATTTAACTGTATTTTTTAAATAATAAATTGATAATGGTACGGAACCCTTCGCGCGCGAGTCCGACTCGCACTTGGCCGGTTTTTTTTTTATGTGTAAACGGAGCCTGAAATGTTTTACTAACTTTTATTTACCTAAAGTATCTATTATCGGAAGGCATAACGTGATGGACTGATGATACAAACTAGTGCGAAAGAATTAAGTACTAATTTCTTTTTGGACTGTATCATGACCAGAAATGAACCACTTCTCGCACTAATAGTAAGAAGTAGGAAGAAAAGCACCATCTGTTGCTTTTTTTACTCCCAGCTATAATAATATAACATATTTATTTTTTGCTTGTTGAAGTATCCCACCTGCTGGGCAAATTTTCCGAAACTCGTCTATGTTGTAGATAACGTGTCAATCTTTGTTGCACGAAATTCAGTCATCCCGTCATCTCCTTTTGAGCTGCATATTAATAAAAATATTACTTAAGTCATAAAAAAATATCTTACCTTTATACTGTAACTAAGAGTGGATACAAACCCCTTAACATTAATTAATTAGGGATGGCACAACTAGAGCCACTCACCTCCAGAGATACGGCACACCACTCGAACTGTTACAACTTGTCCAAACTAGCTCAAGAGGCTTAGTTTGGAGTTTTACAGTTTCAGAGCCATTGTAAAACACACTTCCCTCAGCAAAACTATCTTCTTCAGGGACTACTCATCATCATCATATTCAGTCGTTATTGCCCACTGCTGAGCATAGGCCTCTCTTCTTGTACACCACTGGTCCCGGTCCTGAGCTAACCTCATCCAAAAGTGACCCGCACTCTTTCGAATATCGTCCACCCATCGAGCGGTCGGACGCCCTGCGCTTCTCCTATCTGAAAGCGGCCACCAATCCGAGGGACTACTATTAGGTATGTTTTAAATGCGTTTCCGTTTAGGTTCGGTATAGTCAGTTTTTGACAGTTTTTCTACGAAACTGACATAATATATCGGTCCTAAATTGAATCTCATTAGTAGATCATGGTAGCCCCCAGAGCCAGTTCTTAAGAATGAAATCAAATCAAGTCGAATACCCGGCTCAACAAAGACTGTTAGTAAAAAAAGGTGCTGATGGTAGGATCTCGTGCAGGGTCCGCTCAGATAGCTACCACCGTCTTACCCGTTAACCTGCCGATAAATAGCAGTGTTTGCACTACTGTTTCGGTTTGGGAGTAAGATAGCCGGTGTGATTGGCATAGATAGAGGCAGTCCATCTAAGTCCTCAGAGTAGGCAGCGCATAGGCGATTTTCTGATCGCTATGTCTATGGGCCTCAGTTCCTGCTTTCCATCAGGTGGGCTGAGAGCTCAGTTGTCTACCTCCGTCACATAAAAAAGCAGAAATTTACATTTTCTATGCGCAGACAACTCTTCGCACCTGCATTTTGTGTCGCCGTGTAATAATTAAAACTCGCATTTATTACTTAACAAACACTTTATTGTAACAATAATTTATCAAAATAACACAATCAATCTATCATCTGGCGTGCTGTCGACATGAAACTAATTAAATGGATAGTGCCACAATTTTAAATACTGGTAAGAGAAATAGTAGTCATCCTTTTTAGGGCAACTTTTGGCCTGCTACCGCGAACACCGAAGTTCGCAAATTTCTGGGATTTAGGGGAGAAAGAATGAAATCAAAACTAATAAATATGTACCAGTAGAATGTCTGAATTATATTATCTTTGTCAAAACTTTAATGCATTTCAAACACATTATTATACAAAAAAATATTCGGGTATAGTCCCCTCACTCAATTCCAAAAAACTGTGACACTACCCCCTAAATAAAATTTATCATAATGACTACGAAACCTATTACGGTCGCCTCCAAAAATATGTTGACACCTGTATTCAAATTTAAACCTTCTTCAACTACCTAGTAATAAGTTTCGAAGTGTACACATATTCATAAACGTGACTATGACTAAGTAAACTGTCTAAAAATATATAGAACCAACTTTGAATTAAGTTGAAAATAAATGTACATAAACCATAAAGCATAGGCCCGAAACTGTAAAGTATGTATAGGAACCACAAGATTTAAACAAATGTATGTAAGAGTAGTTTATTCTAACAAGAGAAACGTACAATCATATTATTATTTGAAAATTGCTGTTACAACACACACACCACTATTAAAATGAAGCTTTAAACTAGTCTGGAATTCGTATTTCGTCAATATACCTACCGGGTATCCCAAGATTATGGGACACGAAGGGAAAGTACTTTAAATGTCGTAGATAGGGTATTTCGCTGAAAGAAAACTTTTTTTTTGTAAATTTAATAATACCGCTTTAAAATACATCCAAAAAATCTATCATTTTCTAGGCATCGAACATACTTTAATACGATTTTTTTTTGTGTAGGTAATTTTATGATGTCGTTCGAAAGAATAGATTAACAATTTTTTTTAAGAAACATAGCATTTAAAACTAAAAAAGAATAACCAAAAATGTTTGGTACAAAATTCAAAAAAAAAAATGTAGTTTCTTTGATTTCCGGGTGAAGCGAGTATTTTTTTGAAAAACTTTGAATGCAGTTTTATTTGCCTTTAAACATAACATAAAGTGTTCTTTCAGCAAAATATCCTCTCTATATAAAATACTCCATTTAAAAACGATTTAGCCCGGTTACGCCGAACTGCTGTATCTCAAGTTACGTGACTTCGGCGTAACACGGCAGTAAAAGAATAACCAAACATGTTTGGTACAAAAATCGAAAAAAAAATGTAGTTTCTTTGATTTCCGGGTGAAGCGATATTTTTTTTGAAAAACTTTGAATGCAGTTTTATTTGCCTTTAAAAATAACAAAGTTTCTTTCAGCAAAATATCCTCTCTAGAATATTTAAGGTCGATACTTTCCCTACATGTCCCATAGTCATGGGATACCCTGTATTTTCTCAACATCGGATCTACAGCAGTCAATTCATAGAAATGTCACCTTTATTTCACTCTGAATATGGATGTGTTTTCCATCAAGCGATTATTGCAAATACGATGTTGAGTAAGTACCTATAGCCACGATTTGAGGTTAAATTATTGTCTGCGCAAAATATCAAAGCGTATATCAACAATTCATCTTTTTTGTTACACTGACAAAACATTGATTTGTTGCTGAATGCCATTGAGTTAATGACTTTCATTTGTGTATTCATTCACTCGGATATCAATTGTGCCACAGTCTCCCCAAATGATAAAACGCTTTCTACAGGTTCACAAGACAAAACTGCTAAACTTTGGACTTTTTTATGTGATGCATACGTCTTAGGAGTGTGGCTTAAGGTTGTAGCACCTTCGAAACATTACATACAGATGTCGCTAGTGATTAGATTCACAATACCATTGGAAAAATTCACTGTGATCGACGGAAGGTCGTCTGGTGTAATTGGAAGCACGTTGGACCGGCAATCCAGAGCAAGCGGGTTCGAATCCCGTGACAACCAGAGTCTTTCGCAGTTGATTTTTTCTATGGTAAGCACATCTGTTACGACATTGTGGGATTTTGGTCAAATGGTTTGATGTGTGATGGGTGTGAAAAAATACTTATGAGAGACTGCAGAGTTTTTGTCCAAAGGTCAACATATTATATCTCGCGAAGAAAATGGTCTCTTGAAACTGTGGAATATCAAATCATCAAATCATAAATTCAATCTTTTTAGTTCCACACAAAGTTCATAACAAAGATAAAATTTACGTTTTGTATGTATGTAACAGCAACTCTTCATGCAATATTTTTATAGATTTAAGAGATTAAGACATCTACCTTACAATATAAATACTCATTAGTATTTTCAGAAGATTTTCGACAACACATATTTTCTGGCGATTATTATAACTATACTACATTTAGTTTAATATACATGGCATTATTTCCCATTTTTAATATCCTACATAAAGCTGATTGATTCTTTTTTTCCATATATATTTTTTTGCAACTAACGCTAAATAAATTATGATCATGCCTTTATTATTTAGGCTTGTATTTATTATTGTGTGCACAATCATTTGCAAAATTATATAATGTTAATTAGAGAAAGATCCCGTCTAGCCTCCAGTAGCCTTATCATGAGTTGAAAAGTAATGAATACGTCACGTTTTACTCGATACGTAAAGCGTTCTATCGCACTCGCTCTGACAGATTGGAGCGAGCGTGATAGCCTGCTATACGTATCGAGAAAAACCTAACGTTGCCGATACTTGCAAAGTTATGGTACTGCTACAGGCTCTTTTTTACCTTTATAAGATAACGAGCAGGACAAAGAGATCTAAGCACTGATTAGTGCTCCACAGAGTTGGGCAAAAAGTAATATGATTAATTCTATAAATCTGAAGGAGTAATCATATTACTTTTTGCCCAACTCTGTTGCTCGAGCCTGAACAGCATAGATATACAGATACCCAAGTTATTGGGCACACTCCGAGCACAAGTTTCGGGTCATTTGTAATTTTCTATAGAAAATGCAGCACACATGCTGATTACAAATTTATTTTTTTAATCGATCCATTTAAATATTATATTGTATTAGAATTTCATTGTTTCTTTTAACCATCAGAAACTAAAAAAACTGGCCAAGTGCGAGTCGGACTCGCGCGCAAAGGGTTCCGTACCATTATCAATTTATTATAAAAAAAAATACAGTTAAATCAACCTACCTCAAAAACTATAGGAGATAATTTAATCAAACTAAAAATCGTTGATAGAGTTTATTAATGTGCATAACATATATTTTTTTCAGAATTTTATATCGCGTAGTTAAAAAAATAGAGGGGGGGGACACATTTTTCAGACTTTGAGAGCTGATATCTCGAAAACGATTTGCTTAAATAAAAATGTGATGTATAAACCTTCATATCATTTTCAAAGACCTTTCTATTAATACCCCACACGCTTATGTAAAACTAAAAAAAAAATTCTATCCCTCAGTTACATGTATGGAGGGCCCCCACCCCAATGGTTTTTATTACAATTTAGTATCATAATCCTGTAGCGGTTCATACAACACATATTCTCACCAAATTTCGTTACTGTAGCATTTATAGTTTCCGAGTAAATCGGCTGTGACAGACGGACAGACGGACAGACGGACATGACGAATCTATAAGGGTTCCGTTTTTGCCATTTTGGCTACGGAACCCTAAAAACAAGTCGTTAAAAGAGGCCCTTTTAACCATAGGAACATTACTGATGTTTTTTACACGCTTCAAAATATAATAAAATACAGTTTATTTGCATTTGACTGTACTAATATAATTTTGCAAATGACGATGACAGTAACCAACCGTTTGACGGGTGTAACATTTTTTTAATGATATAAATATTTTCATATATTGCAACCAAACCATTCCCCGTCAATATTATCTTTTACCCATAAAACATTTTAAACAAAATACATACTTTAATTACCTGAAAATAATTCGTTGTATTTTTACATGTGTTTTGTATTTTAAACATTAAAATTAATTAAAATACATTTTGTTTTAAAGGTAAGTAAATACGAAAATATTATGACTTCGAACGGACGGTCTTAAATAAATATTTTGTTATATTGAAATATGTATCATGATTACTGAAATTATCACAAAATTACAAATGAGGAATACATGTTTTTATAATTTCTTTTTTTATTGAGATAAGGCAAGGTGGGGTATACTCCATTTCAAATACCATGGCCCGATGCCACATTAAACTTTGCAGTGGCATGGGGCCATGGTATTTGAAATGAAGTATAAGATGAAACGGTTTTTTGAATGGGGTAAAACAAAATGCTACCAGCAGACGCTGCGCCAGAAGAACGACTTTTGGAAACCCCATTCTGAAAACCGTTTCAACTTACCCCACCTTTTCTTATATTGCACAATTGGAACTATCTCGATACCTATTTACACTATCAGTTCGTTATATCTACATTCAAATTTGCGTACATCTGCGACCATAATATAACATGGACGTCTAATGCCAGCTCAAAAATGCCCCCAAAACCGATTGTTAAATTGTGCCAAGATGGGCAGGACATAGCGCTTCCTTTAACACCGCGCATATTTCGGCGCAACATATTTGACAAATGTTTATTGAATATAGCCAATCAAAACTTTGATGGACCAATCACAACTATTTTTAAATGGCGGTTTAAGTTTTTATAGGTTGACATTCAAATTCATTGCCATGATACATTGAACAGGGGGTGACACTTGTCAACTAAAATTCAGGACCGTTTTTGAAAGGCAATTTTATGGCGTGCGGCTTCCATGTTTTATTTGTTCGTAGGCGTACATATACTCGTCATCAGATTTATCGAAACAGCCAGGGTAGTCACAAACATCTGAGCAGGGCACGATCTACTAATGCGATTCAGTTTAGGACCTAATCTGAACCGCGATGTGTCAGTTCCATAGAATAACTGACAAAAACTGTCAAGGAGAACCTAAAGTGAAATTCAAACCCTTAATTTGGCAATGTCGGTCACAATGGACATCAGTCTTCGACCCACTTTTTGTATTTTTTTATTTTTTTCTGCTCTACACAATGGCGAGGAGGCTAGAACGCACGTTTTTTTTTAAATTTGCCTATTTAAAGGTTAAGAGATTAACATTTTACATTTATTTTTATTCCAATAAGTTCACAGGATAACAGTAAAAACCAAGTCACTGCGAACAAAAAATGTACATGTCAAATAATACTTGAAGACTAGGTACTTAAGTTTGGGCGACGACGTAGAGACGTGGCTCCGTTGCGTAGTCTGATCTGACGCAGGATTCATGATAGTCCCCAGGCCTCTCTATAATGGACGTATTTATGCAAAAAGGAACCAAACCACACGAATTTGTCATGGGAAAGATTGACTTTTTTGTTTTGATTTAAGGTGTTAATTTACAATGAAAAATTCGTGTGAGTTGGTTCCCTTTTGCATAGCTACGTCATATTATCATGGCAAGGTAGTGCAAGTTCAGATATTTATGCGCGCCATTGCTGTTTCAATGTATCTGATGATAACTGTACAGTAACACTTCAAGAATTCAAAAGTCTAAACAGACAACACTCACAACAATCAGATAGAAAGGTTTATCGTTAAGAATATTTAAAACATTAAATTTTGGATAGGGCCGTAATTTCAAATATTAATAATGTTAGTTAAGCATGCGTAGCTTAGATGCCAATCGGTGACGCTCAGTAACGAACGGAACGCAGCTGTCTTTGTCGCACTAATATAAAAGAATGACAGAGAGAAAGAGAGAGAGAAGACTATAACTACAAAGAGTGTCATAGTTTTCTCTTGCCTACAAATTCGGGAACGAAATTTAATCGATTTACAAGATGGATAAAGGGAGTTTAAATCCTTAAGATAGTTTATTTTAGTTAAACGAAACATTTCCTCATCTATTGACTTTGATTTTAATGCAATATCGCGAAGAATTTTAGGTAGTTCATACGCCGGGTGAGACCCTTTCAATGTAGGTAGCATTAATAGTTTTTTTTTTATGAAGAAAGTTTCTGGTAAAATAGCCCTTCTTCCTGTAGAGCTCTGAAGATTCAAAAATATTTGTTACTTTAAAATAGGATACACGAAAGACAGAAGCCGCTAGTGATAAAAACCAAGCCACACATGCGCTTGCGTATGTGCGTGCGTGTTGTAGCGTATGTAAATGTCATATTAGATGGCACACCGCTTGCGTGGCGTGCGTTAAACCGGTGTGCCATCTACTATATCATTTCCTACGCTACAACGTATACGATGTGGCTCAGCTTTAATAATTGAGCAATTATCTTACAATTGTTCCATGGTTATAAATTACAAGATAAAATAATATTTATTGAGGGATAAATGTAATTTTCATTGTAATTTTCAATGCATCACGAATTATATTTAAATGAATATAGCTTCTAACTTGCTTTTTAGTTTTATTTTTTTACTTTAAGTCGTACTGTAACTTCTTATTAAAATGCAAACGATTTTAAACAGCGAGATAGGTCTTGAAGCGTAGTTGTATGTATTAAGAAAATACGAATGTTATTTGAAATAGTAATAAGTAGGAGATAATAATAAGTATAGTAAGATGTTTCATTCCGTTAATAAAATGTAAGTCTAGGGAAGATTAATTACCTGATAGTATTAAAATCGTCGAATATCATTTGACAGTCTAGAATTTAAAACTAAATCGTTATCAAATTTCTATACCAAGCACATTCTACGTATTGAAAATTTAGAAAATCTAAAAAGTCCACTGAGAGCAGCGTAGAAAATTCCTAATTTAAATAAATTCGAAATTAATTTGGTCCAAATTCAGGCAGAAATTTGTTACGTTTTAAGTCGGAAAGAGTAAAAATATTGAATAGTCTACAAATGTGAATATTAGATGAGAACCATGATCGATCATTAAAAAAAAAAATAAACGCATGCCAAAAAACAGATCACAATGTTCAATGATTTTTTTTATAGCTTCTAAAGCCAACATTAATATGAAACGCTTTTTACACGCGTGATTTTAAGATGCCTGCTGCTGTTACATAAAGCGGGCCACAGACGATCAGTTTTAACTGTTCAGTTAAAAATAATCTAATGAAATTTTGATTAGATCATCAGTTCAACTGCACAGTTTAAAGATTTGCCTACACACGTAAGTTTTAACTGAACAGTTAAAACTGAGCAGTTATAACTGATCGTCTGTGGCTCGCTTAATGAAATTTTGATTAGATCATCAGTTCAACTGCACAGTTTAAAGATTTGCCTACACACGTAAGTTTTAACTGAACAGTTAAAGCTGATCGTCTGTGGCCCGCTTAAGGTTGTCTATTGATATTGTCGATTTGAGCGACTTCCGATATAGTATATTGCGAAAAAAATTAAGTTCGAAACGAGTGGAGATAAATTAAGACACGACTGAAGGGAGTGTTTTAAATCGATAGAGTTACGAATTTCCTTTTCGCACGTGAATCGTATGACGTTTTCCAGTACAGATGCCTTACGAAGTTTTCGGCCTGACGAGAAATGAATCACTTCTCGCACTAGTGTGTTAACAAAGCACCGTCTGTACTGAAAATTTTATTTGTATTTTTTGTATAAGTAATTTGGAAATCACTTTAAAAAATATATATCTACATCCAAACTTAACTAAGCTATCTAACCAAAATGGCAGTATTACTAAGGAAAATATGTTTAAGCACCCTACTTTAATAAAATAATATACAAACTTACAAATATAATTATTCTTCTTTGACAATTGACGCACACAAAGAAAAAACATACTTTCTTTTTTTAGTTACTTGATGTTAATCTTGATCGATTACCTGATGGATCTATGTATACAGAATTATTTTAATTATTTAAAGTTTCTTAAAATGTAACGAAATATATACAGCGTGTTACATGAGCCACTGAAAACCATGAACGGGGTGATTTAAATAGTAGGCTACTGAACAACTTTTACGATTGGGCCAATCACGAAATCAAAAAAAATCGTCTTTTCGTACATGCTGATCGATCAATAACGACATTTTGTATGAAAGAGCCATTTTTTTAGGTTTCTGGGTTAGCTTCATAGCAAAAATTGTTCAGTATAACCTACTAAATCACCCCTTTCAAGGTTTTCAATGGCTCGTGTAGCACCCTGTATGTATGTGCTCGTTGTAATCCAATATCTTTAACGACACTTAAACACGTCTAGCCAATGAATGTATTACACGTTAAATTCTAGACTTTAAAACTAATACTAAGAGCATGTATCTATTTACATTCGTAACGCGCTTTCCGATTATTTATTCTAGTTGCTTCATTATTTTGATTGTGAATCAAACTATTTCAGAATCAAAACAATAAACATATCTCACAGCATTGAACACTTGTTACTTGAACATAATTTATGCCTACATAATTTATTTACAGAATACTAATTAAAATTATATCAGTTACGATTATGAGTTGGCATTATCTACAATAAACTTTCTAAAAAATAAGTCGCGGCTCCTTATTTTTATTTTTATTATTCGCAAAAAATAACGATTTTTAACCCCCTTATTCATTCTCATATCCTAAGTTGCTAACTTAGCAAGTCGACAAGTATTGCTTGTCCCTTTCGATCTTATAAACACATTCATAAGACCGAAAGGGATAAGTCTTTCTAAATGAGAGTTTTATGAATAGGGCGTAACACTTTAACATTAAAAAATCCGCTATTATGATTTTTTTTAATTGGTGTTTTATCTTTATCTCAAATCTTGCAGATGCATAAATCAAATATGACTATTATATTTCGTCACATATGCTTTGGTAAAGGTTTTTAAGATGTGTTAATTAGCATGCATAAAATAAAATATAAGTATAGAGAAAACTTATGAGGTATTTATATGAATAGCTATTTTACTACTCATTAAGATGGTTTCACTTAGCTTACCTTTAAGATAGTTATTATATTATAACTTTGTTTATACATATACTTGGTGTTTCCTAAATGGAGCAAATAATCATTCATTGAATGTATGTACCTACTTAAACGGTGATACCCAAAACGAATAATGCCCGTAATGACTTGTTAATGGCTCCGTTTCACGTTCATCGCTGGCCAAGTGCTAGTATGCAGTTGACGGCTGTAAGTCACACCAGCGGTGTAAGTGAAATGGAGCCATTAATGAGTCCGTTCCGTTCGCAGTGGAAGGCGGGCATAATGTTTCAAGCTTTTTATACCGTTTTGCGGCGTTACCGTTTCATCGTTTTGTGGTTTAAGAAAATGTTATTCAACGAACTAATGAAATTTTATAAATATAATTAAACGGTTAAACTCGCATATTAAAATATTATCGAACCAGGTTACTCACGTATGTAAGTCGATGATAGTTGATGATTACCTACGCGTCGGGCTTTGAACGAGGGTGCTCCGGACGAGGATCCTCATAATGGCTCGAAACATGTCGAGCAATCATCGACTTAAATACGTGAGTAACCCGGTTCGATAATATTTTAATATGTTTGAGTCTCACGTTGGTTAAACTCACTACGCGCATCATGTTTCAAGCACTGTATGAGCACCTGAAATACGCTCCGCGCTCGCGAGTCGCTAGGCGGGAACGCCGGCTTAGTGCTTGATAATGGAGACCTATGTAGGGTCTAATGGAACATAGTGCGCATAGTGACTAAATACACGTGAGTTTAATCGATTAATTATAGTTACAGTTATGACGAAGTAATTAATTAGTAATTTAAATATAGATTGAATAAAATAATTGTGAACTAAATCATACAGTCAAAGTCAAAGTATTCTTTATTCAAGTAAGCATTTTCGAATCGTCTGACACTATCAAGAGAGAAAAAAAATCGACTACTGGTTCTAACCCTACACCGTTCCTGAGAAGAACCAGTAAGAAACTCTAAAGTTCTGTTACCGAATGTGATATAAATGTAAATTTAGTTTTTTTACTTTCACAATTATTGCGATTAAGTTCCGGTTTTAGTTAAAATATGAATGTAAATTTAGTTGTAAATGCGATACTTTTATTTATTACTATATTATTTACTTTGTTTCTAGCTAAGTTATGCACGCTAGGCTGTTTTACAAGACTTATATAGGAATTAGGAATAGAAGAAAATATTAAGGTATTAGAAGTTTGTGTATTATAAATTGATTTTTTAGGAGTTTAGTACCTTTTAATCATTTCATCACTTTTTGTGTTCGTATTATCATATTATTTGATGCCGTAAACGGGAAGCCATGTTGTATACAACTTTATATACATAATTGTATGCGTATGTCATTGTATTTATGTACCTAAATATAATTCGAACAAGTCAATTTACCAGCTGATGTTGCATTTATTTTTCAGCGCATATTTTGGCATAGCAGTACTTGGAATGCCCTTCTATTTCACAAATAATAATTCTTAACAAAATTTACTATTTCTCAAATAAAACTGTGCTCCCACCAAAGGCGAGTGAACGGTGAGCTATAAACATATTTTTTTTCTCTCAAGAAACAAACATAAGATAAAGATGACATCGCGGTCAAAGAGTCGCGGTCGGGTGTAATTTTTCGTAGAAAATCGGGCTGAATTCCAAGAGAGTTTTCAAATACTTACAAGAGAGGTAGAACATAACCCCCTTATTCATAAACGTCTGCTAACTTAACAAGCCGCTAATAATTGTTTGTCCCTTTTGCTCTTATGGACACATTGTTAAGACCGAAAGGGACAAACAATTATTAGCGGCTTGTTAAGTTAACAAACGTTTATGAATAAGGGGGTAAGTTTTTATTGTAATTTCCCCGAATTAATCATACAATCCAAAAAATATATATATTTTAAAATGATCATTTTTATAATAATATAGATTCACCAATCTATCAGGCAAAAATTTTAAGTATATAAAAAAACACTAAAATTTATGGATGGAAAGGGGCTTTTTAATCATGACTTGTTATTTTTATATTCACCGAGTTATCGGACTATAAAGTTACATGTTTTTTGGATTCGATGGAAAACTCAGGGAAATTCCAATGCATTTTGACATTCATTTGGATTTCATTTATTCATTAAACATTTCAGAAATCTATTTGAAATCAGTGTTCACAATATTTTCTATAACAAAACTATACCTGTATATTTGCATATAGTTGATCGCTGCGCTGACAGTCACTGCCGGCGCATAGATTTCTTAGCACACGCGATGACAAACTCGCCAATCGTTCATCGCCGTTGGTGGAACCAATACCTTAGACTTGTTTTATGCTTACAAATACGGAGTAACCCATATATTGTAATAACCTGACAATTGTAAGATACAATTTATTTTACAATTGTCATTACGTAAGTATATGTAACTAAAATGAGCACAAAGCGCCATCTTTGAGCATTCTTAATGAAAGTACTGAAACTACCATTTCAGTTAAAATATCATTGTTGTCCTTATAAAATAGGTAGTGGCGTACTCACCAAAAACACAAAAACATAGTAGATTACATGCCGAGGCCGTTTAAGTGGGAAATGTGTCGGATGAGGTGTAATGATGACGATGACAAGGCCGACAAACAGCGTGATCCGAGGCTTTCCCATTTAACGGCCGATGTGTATACAATTTTTTTGCTCAATGGAGCCAGCAGGCGGAAACTTAGTTTGGCGCAGCGGCCGGCAATGTGCTGTTTGCCGGCCGGAGACCAGAAAACGTGTTTGGAGTTCTCCTCTAGAATTTCCCTTACTAAACGTTTTTAGGGGAGGCTTATGTTCAGCAGTGGACGTCTTACGCCTGATTTATGGTGATGAAACGATTTTATATTGATCTTGACAGCTTCTTCATTAATATCCGAAAAAATCGAATAAGTGTCTTTTCTGGATTGCCAAATTATTAAAACTAATTAAAATCAATATGGCTTCTCAGAAGTAGGTTTAGTAAGAGATATTCTTTTGGGATACACTTTCTGTTATAATTCTAAACCACATTATATATCAGCCTCCTTCAAACAATGATGACCAAGCAAAGTTACACACATATTTTTAAAATCCTGGAATGATGTCATATGCTTCCAAGCTAGACATAGTAAGATAGATGAGCCAAAGAGAGAAGAAGAAGATAGATGTGCAGATCTTGACACCACGAGGGCCTCCGAGCTCTCCTCCGATGGACTTCCGTCTCCTGAGGACCAGAACGAGGACAGCGAGGGCAGCTTCAGAGCAGAACATGGTGACGCTGAACGCCAAGCTGAGGAAAAACGAATATGATAATATTGATTGATTGAAACATAAGGCGGAAGGCGTAGCGTGGGCAGGCCCCCCACAAGGTGGACCGATGACCTGGTGAAGGTCGCAGGAGTCCGCTGGATGCAGGTGGCGCAGGACCGCGCGGTCATTGTGGCAATCTTTGGGGGAGGCCTATGTTCAGCAGTGGACGTCTTTCGGCGGATATGATGATGATGATGATGATGATGATTGATTGGAACATGTAAAGGTCGATTTACATCTACAGACATTCAGCGTGCCATACGCGTGCCGTGGCAGACAAAAAAATATTCTTGTATACAATTCCTAAAAATGTATGTCTATCGTAACACGACCGCACAGACACGGCATACACGGCACGGGATACAAAAAAAATGTTTTGTCTGGCACGCTCAAAGTCTGTACATGTAAATATTGACGTGCATGTCAGCCTCTGTAGCCTAGTTGGTAGTGACCCTGCCTTCGAAGCTGGAGGTTCCGGGTTCGAATCCCGGCGAGGGCATTTTTTGTGTATTTATTTATCACAAATGTTTGTTCCTTAGTCATGGCTGTGTATGTATCTAAGTATCTATACGTATCTATCTATTATATATATCGTCGCCTGGTACCCACAACACAAGCCTTAATTGAGCTTACCGTGGGACTAGGTTGATTTGTGTAAGATGTCCCAAGATATTTATTTATTGATTTATTTAAATAGACCTTTATATAGTATACAAGAATTCCATAGAGTATAATCAAAGATGCCTGATCTTATACGATTTTTTTTGTTATGTTTGAGTTCCTTGTACAAAAGTGACCCAGAAACAGGTGTTTAGAAGTTTCAGAAGGGTTGGAAATGTTTTAAAATACTCAAAATTTATAGGTACTATAGGTGATTCCTACAAGTACAGTCAAGGGCATTAATATATATCCACTTCTCCATACTGATCCCTTACAAATGTGTCTATATATTAATGCACTCGACTGTACTAATTTTACTTAGTACGAGTAGATTTTATTATACTTTTGAAATATTTTGTCAAACAAATCCGCTTGAGCATATTCTGAGTCCCAAAATCACACAAATTTTAGGCCACCTTGTATCATATCTTGGAACTCTTGTTTATTAATACTTAAATTCAAACTAGCGACTGCATTTCAGTATTCATCATAATCTTTTTAGCGCTCCTCTGACCCGTTAACAAGTCGATGAAGCCCCGCGTCGCGTATTTTCCACTCTGAAGAACACAAGGTAAGCACGAGCTAAAAAGATACCTAAAGAATCTTTCTGGATAAATATAGTAATATTCTAGATGGAATTCCTATTACGCAAGCGTACGATATTTTTGCTGCTATAATTTAATAATTAATTACATAATATTTATGTATACTTATACGAGTACCCCCACCGTTGGATGCAGACCACTTGTTTGATACCAACACACAATTTTTCATAAAGTTGGGTGTCGTTAGAGGCGACTAAGGGATTGAGGTGTTGTTGACTATATTAAGCAGCGTCATCACATTGATTACTGCGATTGTCAACCCGCTTGCCCAGGGTGGAATTATGAGTATTACCTCCTAATGTATCTATACGCATAAGTAATACTTTTGTGCAGCAATGGAATCAGGCTAATGATAGATTTCTAAGGAAGTTCTAGTTTTTACTCCAAAAGACAACATTAGCACAGTCCTAGTGACGCCGATTTCCGGGAAAACATTGATTGTGTTGAATTAGGTTAAGGCCAATGACACTTAGTTATGTACTGCTACTTTACCCTATGGCTACAACTTGACTTGTCATGGATGGCTGCTAATTTGCTCCAATATACTTAGTTGCCCGGATCCACGAGAAACTTCTCATTTTTGCTCCAATGCTCAATAACCACCACTGTCAACGCGACACCAATGCCAAGGAACACGTTGACAGCGTTAGAACCTGTCACGTTGCCGACTGACACGTCGGCGTACTTGTCTTGGATAGCTGCTACTTCGCTCCAAGATACTTACTTGCCCGGATCCACGAGAAACTTCTCGTTTTTGCTCCAATGCACAATAGCGGCTACAGTCCACGCGACGCCAATGCCGAGGAACACGTTGACAGCATTGGAACCCGTCACGTTGCCGACTGACGCGTCGGCATACTTGTCTTGGATGGCTGCTACTTTGCTCGCGAACGTGTCTGAGGAAATCAGATTTGAGTTAAAACACATATCTTACATATTCAGTAAGTACATTAGTACACGATAAAAATAATTATAAATATAAAGTGTTAAAACTTTTATAGAAACCGAGGAATGCAATGCCGAGTTTTAGCCAACCCGTGAGCATTATTTGATTCAAAATTAAAAATTTAAAAATGAATAGCTTTTTAAAAAAACTTTATTGAGGTGCAAAATGAATCGTTAATTTGCACTAGACAATGACAGATCGTGGCCACTCGCAACGTTAGACAACCAAGCAGTATGCGCGTTACATTGGTCGTTTGGAGGAAATAAACTTACATGTACGGTCAATTTTAATAATTGTCAAATGTTAATATTTAAAAACGATTGTAAATAATAATATACATAATAAATAATGCGTATTATTACCCAATTTTGTAAAAACCCAGATCATGCTAACACACTGTATGTATATACCTATATTTTTACATATTTCGTTCGTATCGGTTTCTACTCATAGTTGAAGTACATTACCAAATTTCTTTTTAAATGTGCCTGCGATTTAGAAATATAATCAAATAAATGTAGTACTTGAAATTTTATCTGCACGTTTTAGCCATTTTAGTCGAGGTGGAAGATCGTCCCAGAGAGCTAAAAGCCATATCTCCCTTAAGGCTTACATGTGAGTCGAGCGAGGCACGTTGTGGTCACTCGTTTAGACTAATGGACCTAGCCACTATGCCTGTAGGTAATATATACTCTGTATGTATGTGTGTGTTGTGCAATTGTTTATCTACAATGCATGTGGTTCTTGTTTTTCTTCTTACAACATATTATATTGATTTAAATTTTCAAGGTTATCACATAATATTTTAACGACAAACGGGTCTTAATCGAATTTTTGAATAAGTATCCATACTGACTGTTTACATGATGTTATCTAAGGTCGCCAAATGTGTTTTACTTTAACACACTAAGTCGCGATTATAAGATTGATTGCAGTTGCGGTAGTTCCTATATTGGGAAAGCCAAACGCACCATAGCAGATCAAGTATCACATCCCGGTTGTCAACCAACGTCAAACGAATAAGTCTGCTGTGGCCGAGCATTTCTGCCCTGCTAAGCATAAGTGCGGTAACTAGTTTTGAAAATGTCATTCAATCCGAATCTCTATTTGTAGGATAATAAAGTAAACAATTTATTGCCATATTCAAAACTAGTTATCGCACTTATGCTTAGGACAGATTTGTTGGAATCCGGACCAAACCACTGGGTTGAGCTCCATAACCCGAAAATAACCTCAATCGAACGTATTCATCATAGACGAAAAGTACGTGAAGCTATTGAAATAAAGAAACATCGGAATTTTAATCAAAATGAGGGGCTAAGAATCTTGTCGGTTTTTACAAGTGTAAGCTTGGTGAAATACCCATTTTGAAGCTATTGGATGTTGTGAGTATTGTGTGAAGGCCTAGTGACAATCCTAGCCAAGAAGTAAATTTTTAGAATTCCATTACAATCCTCTTCTGTTTGACAAGCCCTAAATGTGATACTTCAGAAAATATTTTGAGGCACGTAATAACATTTACCTGTTATACTAGTGCCCAGCGCCAGTGCTATAGCAGTCACGGAGTCCTTGATCCCGAGTGTGCAGCCGAAATGCGAGGCCACGTCTCCGATGACGGTGGTCACGAGGCTGATGCAGATGATGGAGAGGAAGCACACGTATCTAGCTGGTAGAACACTTACCCGGTGTACTGCTATTTCACTCAAATGTTTTGCGCATAATTTTACTTCCCAATCAACTAATGGCAGATGATTCACTTAACCAAGATTTACCAAATGTTTACTTGCCAACTTTCATTTGGCAACTAGGTTTGCGAAATATGCGTCTGCGTAACATTGCTTTGCCATTTGATGACTCTGCCAAATGAAACCATATGAATAACAGTTTGGGATGTGATAAACTTATGCCATAAAATTTTCGGCCACATATTAGTAAGCCCTTACCCTGCCCCCATACTAGTGCCCAGTGCCACAAAGACTATAGCAGTCACGGAGTCCTTGATCCCGAGTGTGCAGCCGAAGACAAGTGCAAGGCCACGTCTCCGATGACAGCAGTCACGAGGTCGATGCAGATGATAACGAAGCACACGTATCTCTAGAACACTTACCCGGTATACTAGTGCCCAGAGCTACAAAGACTACAGCAGTCACGGAATCTTTGATCCCGAGTGTGCAGCCGAAGTGCGAGGCCACGTCCTCGATGACAGCAGTCACGAGGCCGATGCAAATGATGATGAAGCACACGTATCTCCGGAACACTTACCTGGTATACTAGTGCCCAGCGCCACGAAGACTATAGCAGTCACGGAATCTTTGGTCCCGAGCGTACAGCCGAAGTGCAAGGCCACGTCCCCAATGACGTCGGTGACGAGGCCGATGCAGATGGAGATGAACCACACGTATCTCTAAAACACTTACACGGTATACTAGTGCCCAGAGCTACAAAGACTATAGCAGTCACGGAATCTTTGATCCCGAGCGTGCAGCCGAAGTGCGAGGCCACGTCCCCGATTACGGCGGTGACGAGGCCGATGCAGATGATGGAGATGAAGCACACGTATCTAGCTGGTAGAACACTTACCCGGTGGTGTACTGCTATTTCACTCAAATATTTTGCGCATAATTTTACTTCCCAATCAACTAATGGCAGATGATTCACTTAACCAAGATTTACCAAATGATTACTTGCCAACTTTCATTTGGCAACTAAGTTTGCGAAAGATGCGTCTGCGTAACATTGCTTTGCCATTTGATGATTCTGCCAAATGAAACTATATGAATAACAGTTTGGGAAGTGATAAACTTATGCCATAAAATTTTCGGCCACATATTAGTAAGCCCTTACCCGGTATACTAGTGCCCAGTGCCACAAAGACTATAGCAGTCACGGAGTCCTTGATCCCGAGCGTGCAGCCGAAGACAAGTGCAAGGCCACGTCTCCGATGACAGCAGTCACGAGGCCGTTGCAGATGATATCGAAGCACACGTACCTCTAGAACACTTACCTATTATACTAGTGCCCAGCGCCACGAAGACTATAGCAGTCACGGAGTCCTTGATCCCGAGTGTGTAGCCGAAGTGCGAGGCCACGTCCCCGATGACGGTGGTCACGAGGCTGATGCAGATGATGGAGATGACGAAGCACACGTATCTCTAGAACACTTACCCAGTATACTAGTGCCCAGAGCTACAAAGACTATAGCAGTCACGGAATCTTTGATCCCGAGCGTGCAGCCGAAGTGCGAGGCCACGTCTCCGATGACAGCGGTGACGAGGCCGATGCAGATGATAACGAAGCACACTTACCCGGTATACTAGAGCCCAGAGCTACAAAGACTATAGCAGTCACGGAATCTTTGATCCCGAGTGTGCAGCCGAAGTGCGAGGCCACGTGACGGCAGTGACGAAGCCGGTGCAGATGATGACGAAGCACACGTATCTCCGGAACACTTACCTGGTATACTAGTGCCCAGAGGTACAAAGACAATAGCAGTCACGTAATCTTTGATCCCGAGCTTGCAGCCGAAGTGCGAGACTACGTCCCCGATGACTGCAGTCACGAGGCCGATGCAAATGATGATGAAGTACACGTATCTCCGGAACACTTACCTGGTATACTAGTGCCAAGCGACACAAAGACTATAGCAGTCATGGAGTCCATGCTCCCGAGTGTGCAGCCGAAGTGCAAGGCCACGTCTCCGATGACAGCAGTCACGAGGCCGATGCAAATGATGATAAAGCACATGTATCTCTAGAACACTTACCCGGTATACTAGTGCCCAGAGCTACAAAGACTATAGCAGTCACAGAATCTTTGATCCCGAGTGTGCAGCCGAAGTGCGAGGCCACGTCTCCGATAACGGCGGTGACGAGGCCGATGCAAATGATAACGAAGCACACGTATCTCTAGAACACTTACCCGGTATACTAGTGCCCAGAGCTACAAAGACTATAGCAGTCACGGAATCTTTGATCCCGAGCGTGCAACCGAAGTGCGAGGCCACGTCGCCGATGACGGCAGTGACGAGGCCGATGCAGATGATGGAGATGACGAAGCACACGTAGCCTCCGCCGATGTCTGGACAGAAATTGAAAATAATTATGAGTAACAATAGAGATCATTAGATACCTAATTAGTATTCGGTGCGTGAGGTGATGAACTTTGATAAATTGAGATTTTTTTCTAAAAAGGAAAATAAATATTTTTTTTTTCTACTTTTCATATCGAGGTATCAAGTTCTTTACACCTTACACCATATAAACTATACCAAATTGTAGCCCTTCTGCAATCGTATACGATAAGCGATTGTTTCTACTATGCTGCACTGAAATTTCTATAAAAGTTACGATATTGATTTAAACTTTCAAAATTATCACTCATACTATAAAACAAATGGGACCTAATCGTGTAAAATTAAAGTTATAATTATACTGAAAGTTTATCGTAATAGTTGGTAGACTCGGTTGGTAGCGGGAAAGATCGTCGTTCTGTTCCATCCCGTATATTTCATTATTTATATGATGCGTATATTAGTAGAGGTCCAAATGGAAAAAATTGTGCGCTGTGAGTTACAGTTTTGTAATTTTTACCAGAGCTAGAGGGTGTAAAAATAATAAAATTTAGATGTGGAGGGAAAACCAATTCCCCCCCTGAACGAGGGGGGAGGGGGGTGAATGTGCAAACGGAAGGGTTATGTTTACATTTTTTTCGTCTAATATTTAGGCCTACTATTCATTGTTTGGTATCATTTTCATATAAAACAGACACGGGGAATTCATTTTTGATAATAAACATGAGGATTTTCATATATAAAAAAATAATTAATGGTATAAAGGTAAAATAATCACCGTTTTTATTTTGATTGTTGCGTTATATAAGTATTACCAAATAAATATATGAAAATAAAAAAAATACTACAAGATAGCATATTTATTGTAGTTTTTTAAAATATATACTTTTTGGAACTTTCCATGCAAAAATAAGTTGTAAAAAAATTACACCTGTCGCGTACCTCGAATAAAAAAGGGACGTTGCTTTGACTTATTGTTGACAGTACGTTTCTACTGCGGGAATTTAGCGATTTTGCGTAAACAAAATACTCCATAATGTCTGTTAGGGCAAATTGCATCAACCTGGGTTAACCAAGCAACCCGGGTTAAACGTTTATTTCACACGGAATTTGATAATTGATAAATTTCTTATGAAGTAAGTGACTGACCCCCGGCACTACACAGAGGATATCCCGGACATCAGCCTATGTGATATTAGAATGGCTCTTGAATAACTCAAAAATAATAGGGCGTCTGGGGAAGACGGAATTATAGCTGAGCATCTGAAGCCAGGTGGTAAACCAATCCTTATGGCCCTTCAGAAGTTTAACTCCGGAAGGGAGAACGCCTTAGGCATGGAACAGAAGAGTGGTGGTACTGTTCTTGAAAAAAGATGACAACGCCTTATTGAAGAACTACCGGTCCATCTCACTTCCGAGCCATATTTATAAGATGTTTTCAAGAGTCATTACAAATCGTCTTGCACGCAGGCTTGATGACTTCCAGCCTGCCGAACAAGCCGGTTTCCGAATTGGCGTTTCGTAAATGTTATACAGAAGACCGAGGAATAGGTATAACCTGCCCCTCTGTTTAGCGTTTAGCGTGTGTGGAATAGGATAAGGGGGGTTTCCATGACGTACTAATGCGGTTTAATTTAGGTCGAGAGAAACAGACAAGGCTATACGAGTCGTGTATCACCGCCCCTTTCCCAGAACCTAAACTGAATCGCATTAGTACCTACGTCATGGTAACCCCCAAGGCCTTTGATTTGATCGAAACTCTGGGCAGTACTACAGTATCTTTAACGGTACCAAGTAGATTAACGCTATGTCGAAATGTTGAGGTGTTTGTACGAAAGCGCCACTATGTCAATCCGACTCCAAGACCAGAGCTTGAAGCATATATTATACTGCAGCGGGGAGTCAGGCAAGGAGGTGTCATCTGCCCTAATCTGTTTACCGCTGCACTGGAAGATGTCTTTAAGACTGGACAGGAGAAGGTGAGTATCAACATAAACAGCGAGGTCAGCGAGTACCTCACTCACCTTCGATTCGCTGATGATATGGTGGTCTTGGCTGAGACCTTGGAAGATTTCAGTACGATGCTCGCTGACCTCAGTAGCGCCTTCGAGCGAGTTCGTCTTAGGATGAACATGGATTAGACGAAAACTCCCGTTACAATCGGAGACTAAACTCAAAGGTTTAGACGACTATACCCTAGGACAAACTACCCAGTTAGGTAGGTCCAACTTTGAGTAAGATGTCAATCATCGAATCCGAGTAGGTTGGACAGCGTTTGGGAAGCTACGATACATCTTTTCGTCCAATATTCCGCAGTTCTTGTAGACAAAATTATTTGATCAGTGTGGCAACACACACTGATCAAAGATTTAAAAGAGTGATGACATACGGTACTGAAACGTTGTCGCTTAGAATGGGCCCCATAAGAAAGCTTAAAGTCAACCACAGGGCAATGGAGAGGGCTATGGTGGCAATGGAGTCTCTCTGCGAGGTCGTATTAGAAATGAGACGATCCGCAGCAGAACCAAAGTATAGCTCCATAACTCTCCGAATCACTAAAGTATAAAGTGGCTGTGGGCGGGGCACATTGCACGTAGAACCGATGGCCAATGCGGCGGCCTCGCAGGTGGAAGGCACAACGTGCGTAGGCCCCCCACAAGGTGGACAGTGAAGGTCTCAGGAGTCCGCTGGATGCGAGTGGCGCAGGACCGGTCATTGTGGCAATCTTTGTAGGCCTATGTTCAGCAGTGGACGTCTTTCGACAGATATGGTAATAATGATGATTTATGAAGTAAACGTTTAACAATTGACTGTCAAATCCCATATGATATAAACTTAACGGTGGGTGAACTGGGTTAGTTGTTTAGTCCCGGTTAGTGAAAATTATCTTTATCGTCTTTGGTAATGAGATCATTACCTAACTTGTAAAAATGATTACCATTCCGATTCATATAATCAGATACTATATATCATACATGTGATTAGATAGACCAGATATATAACATACACGCGGTAAACAATAATCAATAAAATCTAAAAATAGAATCTGAACAAAAAAGTCTTAATAATCTTAGGTTATTTAAAAAAAGATCAGAAAATATTCAATTTACTTTCATATCAATAAATATTTACAATTGTAATATGAACAATAAATACAGGGTGTTTGTTATGTCGTTAGCCAAATTTGGATATGTCATTCGCGATCACCAGTACACAACATTTTTGAGAAAAAAAGTGACACTTTTTTTGTTTTTTTTTTGTCCCGTTTTTTATCCGGCAAAAACATAATTTGTGGTCACTAGGCAAGTTTGTTTCAATCCGTGCGATTCGATGACAGACAAAAGGGTAGCAGGTTTGAGTAGTCAAGTCTTAGCCAATCAGGAGTTCATCACAAGCACCGATCAGCCGACGTCACTCACCCCACCATCGGCACTAAACAATGAATAAAATGTCCTAACTACATGCACACACGATTGTTATTTGATTAAAACTGCCCAAGTGCATACCTACCTGTACCTGCTCGTTGTCATCAACAATTCAATTTGCTTAGAGAGTGCATTAGAATCGATATCTGAGGTAAACCAGTACGCGTTTGTATGACGGAACATTTAAGTTACTCCGTTCTTGAGGTCAAATTATGCTGGCTCGGCTGATCGCAAGATGCCATGTGACATTTGTACAGCACTCTGTAAACAAAGGAGTGCGCTTGCGTGAACACGCTCGAGTCAAACTACCCTCAGATCGGCGCGCAACTCAAAATACCCTCATTATTAGTACTGTATGCGATAGACTGATAATGCTGTCTCGTGGGTTTTACCAGCAAGTTAAGCTCCACCTCCATTCCCCACCACGCGTAGGAAACTTGTTACGTATTGAATTAGTTACCTTATGCGGGTTAATTAAAGTTGCAAACTCAAACACCCTTTCCAATCTGATTTGGCAGTTATGAGCGCATACTAGGTGGGGCAGTACGCAAAGTAAGCAAGTGATCATAGTGACCAAACATTCATTAGATAATGGGATATAAAAAAAAATCTATAACAAAAAGGATAATGAAAAATGGATTATTTTTGTTTTACCAAATATTTTTTTACGCCTTTACCCAACACATATTGTAATATGGCTAATGATATAAAAAACACCCTGTATGTAAGTACAAAAATATGTATAATCTATGAGCAGTTGCCTGCACAAAAGTCTCTTTTTTGAGGTTACGCGGAGGTTTTTGTTGGAGGTACGCGTCAGGTAAATTTTTTTTTCAGTGAATTTTTGTATGAAAGACTACAAAATATATCTGTAATAAATATGCTATCTTACACTATTTTTTTAAATTGGATAACTTAGTTTTTTAATACTTATATGACGCTTAAATTAAAATAAAAACGGTAACTTTTTTACTTTACTCCAAAAAATCTACATTTTTATATGAAATTGCTCGTGTTTATGACAAAACATGGATTGTCCAGGTCCGTTTTACACGAAAATTATACCAAACAACGCATAGTAGACCTTATTAATTAGTAAAAAAATATTAAACGCAACCCTTCCGCATGCACATTCACCCCCCTCCCCCCGCGCTCAAAGGGGGAATTGGTTTTCCCTCCACATCTAAAAACAACTATTTTGAGACCCTCTAGCTCTGGTTAAAATTACAAAACTGTAACTCGCAGCGCACAATTTTTCTCAACTTTGTATGGACCGTGACCCTTACTATATGCTGCACTCTGTATCTGATTTTCCTACATTAACATTCCGGTCAGCAAGGCGTTAAATTACCAAACACAAAACCGCAAAAAGGACAAATTCCCACAGTTAAAAACGGTCTCTGAAACCACAACGCTTTTATAGTGCCCCTGGGACGACTCGGTATCCCATACCACGAGTTTTTAGTATAAGTAATAAAAATTAGTAGTCAAGTTGGGTAAGTGGAGCAGAGAAGTGTTCTGAAAAGCACTTCATACATCTGTTATGTCAAAAATTGGCATGGGGAAACCAGTATGCTTAGCACATGATTGGCGCGACAGTATCTCGCCGCGAGATAGTCTATCCGTCCCTCTTTTGTTAACATAGCTAGTGAAGGACGGGAGATCTATCTCGCGGCGACATACTGTCGCACCAATCATGTGCTAAGCCTGCAGGGATCGGATAACGGTTTTTTCTCCATACAAAAGAACGGTTCGAATTTCGTTCTTTTTCGTTCTTCGGTATATTAATATTAATGGAGTAAAAAAATACGATGTTAATAATTACATTAAATATTGAAAACTACATAAAAAGTGTTTTACACTTATTTTAAAATATTTAGCAATTTCGTGGTTTTTCTAAAAAACCGGTTTCGATCCCTGGGGGAAACAGAAACATACGAACGTTTCACTTTCTCAACCTGACGATTTATACTCTCAGTCATAGAAAATAATGTAACTAAAATGATTGCAAATAGATTTTTGAAATAATGTTTACAGGATAATTACACACATACGTAACAGTACGGTTGGGCTTTGATCGCGGGTACTCCATGACGAGGATTCTCTAAACGAATCGAAACATGTCGAGCAATTATAGACTTTAAATTGCGTGAATAACCCGTTACGCTAAATGTTGAAACATGTTTGATTCTCACGTTAGTTATAATTAATTCTAAATGAGAGAACGACTGAAGACGAAGCAAATGTGATTATATAACGCTCTTTAAACTAATAGAGAAGAGAAATGATTGTTGTTGTGCCAGCAGATCCGCTGCAGTTCAAGAGTTAATGATTTTAAAATATACTGAATTTAAGCAGAAACTAAAACAATACTTATTAAGAGATTGCTTTTACAGTATTGACGAGGTGTTTGGCAATTGAATTATAGAGGTTTTTTTTATATACTTATGTGTTCATGTGCTTAGGTACATACCTGTTTGTGTTAAACCTATTTTATTTGAAACTAGCGACCCGCCCCGGCTTTGCACGGATACTATAACTACATAAAAACCTTCCTCTTGAATTACTCTACCTATTAAAAAAAATCTCATCAATATGCGTTGCGTAGTTTTAATTTTAAAGATTTAAGCGTACAAAGGGACATAGGGACAGAAAAAGTAACTTTATTTTATACTATGTAGTGATATTTAGTTAATGATATGATTATATATTGTTATTAACTTGATCTCGATAGGTATAAGTTTTTGTGAAATTGTTTACGTAGTTTTTTTTATATTTATTTTGTCACAATTATTGTCAATGTACAAACTTTCAAACACAATCTTGTATTAGAAAACATCAATTTGTTTTATAATTAAACAAATTGATGTTTTCTAATCATGAATTGATTACAGCGCCCTCTACAGCAAATTCAACGCAACATGGAGTTGTCTAGTTTGCGGACGATTGGGGTAGACACACGTCTTTGAGTGGCTTAAGGTTGTAGTACCTTCGAAACATTAAGTACCTACAGATGTTGCTAGTGATTAGCTTCACAATACCATTGACTAAATTCGCTGTGATCGACGGAAGGTCGTCTGGTGTAATTGGAAGCACGTTGGATCCAGAGGGTTCGAATCTCGTGACAACCAGAGTCTTTCGCAGTTGATTTTTTCTATAGTAAGTACATCTGTTACGAAATTGTGGAACAATCTTGTATTGTTTATGAATAAAGATACTATACTACTACTATGACTATGACTCGTACAAGAAAGATGCATTGTTTTTGAGTTTACTCAGAGATCTTCCAGGCCAAACGCTTGGTAAGGGAACTGATTACCGCCTAATTTAGACCACCGCAGTGTTTTTGTCGAGGGACAAATTATTACTCGAACACGAATTAGCCTGCCTCTTTCGGTTACAACTCCCTGTGGATTTTGTTTTGCATGAAAAATCGTTATTGTGATAATGTTTCATTTACATAACCAAACATGCACGGGAGAAGTTTTTCTATTATAAATCAAATCACTGGGAAAATAGGATTTTGCATATTATACACCGTGTTTTTATTGATTTCCGTTAAATTTAAGGGAAGCTTATTTAGGTCAAAAATAATCAATTTCTCTAAGAAACTAGTGTCTTAACTCTTACTGTTATTGAATGACTGAACAAGTGTATTGCAAGTTGCAACCTTTATTACATCCATCCTAATGTTATTTATTTTAACATGTGCCGTCAGCAGCCGTCAGTCGCCTGAGATCTTATTCTTAAGGTTTTCTCACTCTTGCCATTACAATTATTATGTATGAAATTTTTTTTTACGAAATTAACAGAAGCCGATATAATAATATCAGGCAACTTATATTAATGTCCCAAGTAACCTGTCCAATTTAACGGAAATCAATAAAAACACGGTGTATAACAACGTAAATACTGCCTGCAACTGTCTTTAAAGGTTTATTAAATATATGTATTATCTTCTTGATAATTCCAATACGGAGGAGTCCGCTGGATTGTAGCACGGGTCCGGTCATTATGGCAATTTTTGGGGGAGGCCTATGTTCAGCAGTGGACGTCTTTCGGCTGATATAATGATGAATTCAATTTAATCGTGCCTAATCTTATCGTTTGGATTCAACATTATTATTCGAGTCAGGTACGTAATAAGATTATTAATGAGTATCGAAATACCCTATCCGTAAATGCACAGTAACACTACAGTATTCTTCACTGTATCTTAGTATAGTCGGTTGACAGCCAAAAATCACTAGCAGAGCGCAATCCTGCTGCAGTACACGTCGGGCTTTGATCGCGGGTACTCCATGATGAGGATCCTCTAAATGGATCGAAACATGTCGAGCAATTATCGACTAAAATTACGTGAGTAAGTGATCAAACGATCAATATTGAAATATGTTTGAGTCTCACGTTAGTTATAATTTAAAAAAAATCACTAAGGCTCGATTTCACCAAACTTTTCTTCGAATGATGGACACAACTTAGACGAAAAATTAACCATTACCTTAATACCTGCTACTGTACCCCATAATTTTTCCTTTTCATTATTTTGACATAAAATGTTGTAACTACTAGAATGATGTTAGCTTATAGATAATTCCACATGTAATGTCTTGGCGTAAGCTGTTTTTTACATGGTTGTTGATAAAGAATAACCCCCTTATTCATAAACGTTTGTTAACTTAACAAGCCGCTAATGATTGTTTGTCCCTTTCGGTCTTAACAATGTGTCCATAAGAGCAAAAGGGACAAACAATTATTAGCGGCTTGTTAAGTTAACAAACGTTTATGAATAAGGGGGTAAAAGAATAAAGAATACTCCGTAGGAATTTGACACTAGTATCTGAAAGTAAGCGTTATTCTTTAAATAAAACTTTAATGAAATCAAGCCTTAGTCAAACAAGTCAAATAAAAATAAAAAGTAGTAAACATTTAGAATTTTCTCCAGAAGATGTTTTCTTCACAGCACTTACCTGTCGGAGGAATGAGGGCGAAAATAATCTTCCAGAACAAAGTGACGACGTGCATTAGGTAGTCCGACACCGACGGGGGTTCCTCAGGGTCGTCGGAACCTGAAACAAAGACGACCATTAGTATGTTCTGAACAAGACCGTTTTTTTTTACATTTGAGTCGAGCTTTCGTTGTTTCTGAGCCTCAAAAGTGATATTTTGAACACAGATTAAAAATTTAAGTCAAATGAAGAATATTCATATAGGCATAGTAACAAGCACTTTTGAAACGTTATACAGAATAAAATAAATTCTAGGTACTTTCGATTCTAACCCTACAGCACTGACCCGAGAAGAATCCAGCAACGAACTTGATGGGGCTTACTTTTTGGTATAATAATACATCTTACAATTAACATGCGTCGAAAAGTAAAACATGAAAATGTTTTTTAATAAACGGAGATATTTGTAATAAATGTAATAATAACTAAAGATGTAAAGTCAGTCAGAAGATTTACAACTAATGTTTTATTAGATTTATATCTAATAATTATATATAGGTGTTAGACTGTTTTTCTGATAAATTTTGTTATTGTTTTAGTGCTAAGCCCTGTGAAATTCTTAATTTGAAAGTGAAAAACAGGACCTTGTAAATACTGTTTTCTTATAACAAGTGCAAAATTAGAAATAGCCCCAAAAGCCATTTATTCTAAACGATCAATCCTACATTTATAATATATTTCCTTAATTGGAAGCAGTAGTAGAAAAAAAACTCGATTTTGGAGATTTAACTCTGTTGGCTTTTTCAAACCGATGATAAATATAGGAGAAACAACATTTTCCCTGGCGACTTTGCCCGGCGGTAATGGAATGGAAATACCTTAAAAATCTATAGACAGTTAGTCATTTTGGAATAATTTTGTTAACCATTTATTAAGATAAAAAAAACTCACGATTCTGAGTAGGCAAACCGTAAATAAATACTTGAGTAACAAAAGTGGGTTAGCGCTTTTGCAAGTACAGACCGAATATGCATGTGATCTTTATTCATTTACGCTAAGAATTAGGACCCTAGGATCCCCAAGACAAACAAGCAGGTTGTTTGGAGAGATGTTTACACCAAACGGTACAACGTCATTCTCATAAAACTTCCGTGCAAAAACTAGGCCAAATATGAACAACTTTAAAATCAAATCTGGTCCAGAGGCATCAAAGTTGGCGCAAGAAATATTCTCACACAAAACCAATTTATGTTTCTAGAATAAATGTAAACTTTTGAAATGAAGCTCGCGCCTACAACTTTTATGCCTTTTTAGGTTAAAAGCTTTTGCCTAATGGATGTTTTGAGAAGTTTCAATGTTATCTACGGACATTTTATTGCGTAAACTGCGTACTGCCACTATAAAACAGGGCTTAAGCACAAAGTTTATAATTTAATCTCACTACTACCGCGAAATCTTGAATGTTTTTGGACAATAACTACTTGAACTTCAGTGTTACTATGTACTTCTATGTCTTCAAATTTAATAATAAATATAATGATATAATTTTTGGCTTTTACTTCAATCAAAAAACCTTTAATCAAGCTACTACACTTAAATTCATTAATCATAACTGCATCTAAATAATATTCTGATAGTTTTGGTTTGGAGTATAAAAAAGGGAGTGTCATACTCGATTCTTTTAAAGTAGGATCTATAATATGCTGTGTATAAATGTAAAACAAGCATTGAAAACCAGACATAAGGTTGATTTAGTGTTGATCATTAGGATCATCATAAGTACGCAAATAACTTCATTATTCAAAATAAAAACAAGCAGACAAAATTATACCTTCTAACAAAATCACAAAAATATTTCGTTGTTTAATTTCTCAGACTGCTTGGTAGTTCCTTTCGAAATCAGTATGGTATTGTATATGTCATCCATAATTATGTATGGTAAAAAGAACATAACCACTCACTTGCTTCATGTGGCTTTTGTTACATGTCATCACTCTTATTTGTCATAGACATAGTCTACCGCAAAAATCAAAGTAAGTGAGTGGATACTAAAATATAATATGCTTTAGTCGTGACATGATTTTGTACACAGAAAAAAGTAGCCAATGAAATAAAAACAAAAAGCAACCAGTAAAAGTTTGATAAAAAAAAAATGTTACCACAAAATGGATGGATATCTCACCCGAGCTGACTGTGAGGGCTTCAGTAAACTGCTCCTTCCAAGAGGACGTGCCTATGATTATTGATGCGTTGGCTCTTTGTACCAGCTTGTCCACAGTGTTCTGAAACAAAAGAACAAAAACTGCTGTAGGAATACTAGAGGACAAAGAATACGTCCTTGCGCGACGCTTGAATTCTTATTGCTATGTACGCTCGACAATTAGGCTGCGTTTCCACCAGAGATGTGCGAGGATGTGTTTCCATACAAATTACATCTCGCTCGAGTCATTAATAGGTGTCATTTGTATAGAAATACATCCTCGCACATCTCTGATGGAAACGCAGCCTTACTAAGTGCCGAACCAGTAAAGCTATAAATCAAATTGTAAGAAACTCCTTACTACTTGTTATTTTGATAAGGTTCTAGAGTGGCCTAGTGTTCCAATTGGTTAATTCCGTACGGTCAAGGATAAAACGATTAAATTATGTATTTTCAATAACATTGGTAATAAAATTTCTAGTTTTAGTTAAGATTATAAGAGCTACATTATTAACATGTTCCCTGTGCATGCATTAATAGTGATGCATTTGAAGGTATTTATTGATGATACGTGAATGCAGCATTTATGATGCACGATCCTATTTAAATATAGGGATAATTTGAAATTTGCACGTACCAGCTAAGCTACGTTAACTTACCCGCACGTATCAGCTGTAAAAAGTGACAATTTGATAAAATTACGCATTGGCTGACTTTTAATACTGTTGCCATGTTATGCTTGAAATTTTGTGCGAAAATTTGCACGTGAGAGGTGACACTATCGATTTTAGCTGCACAGGGAAGTGTTAATACAAGATGATGTGTACCAAAAAAAAATACCAACGTATAACGTTCACCGATCACAACACAAAATAAAAAAAGTTTAGTTCCTCAATAACTTCGAAAAACATATTTCCAATACAGATGGTACTTTTTTACGTACTAGTGCGTGAAGTAATTCATTTCATGTCAGGTCGAAACTTCTGAGGGCCATCTGTATTGAAAAATGTCGTGCGATACTCGTGCGAAATTTACAATACGTGTCTATTTAAAACACTCCCTTCGGTTGTGTTTTAATGTATCGCCACTCCTTTTGTACTTCATTATTTTCGCGCTTGTATTGTAATGTACTATTACATCCCACCAAAATCATCTTCATGATAGTATTTAAAGTATGTCGAATAATTATTAACAATTTCCTACAGATAAAAGTAGTGCGCACTTTAATAATACGATTATCTCAAAATGGCGATCACGAGGGTTGACATAGTTTAGTATAACTGCCAGTATTATGGCCTTAGCAATTGTTATTACTTTGAAAACAGTTTTCCATACAGTAATAGTTTTGTTTGTCGCTAGACTGGCAAGGAAGGTTCGTAATGTATGTTTAACGTTTTCATAAGGAGTGGCATTTTGCATACAGGGTGTAAGTCTAATACGGGCGAAGCTCTTAACGGGTGTTAGTTTACGACATAATAAATACATTCAAATAACTATTACTTAAAATTAGAGCAACAAAATTTTACATACACAATAATTCGGCGCGCAATGTAGTGCAACATACGCGAGTTAAACACTCGTTGACAGCTAATTTCAAAAGCAGATGACATAACTGCCGTATCAACTACGAGTATAAGTACTATAACAAATGTTTGTACCTACATTGCTGCTCCGATAATCTTAAAAAAATCTGTTGGGTCATAATTAAGAGTAACTTTAAAAAAACCTTGTAGTCCATGATTACACTAATGAACCCTATGCCTGGTTTAATTGATCGCTCGTATTAGATTTACACACTGTATTTAGTATGACAGTTTATTAGACAAAAAATCTTTTGTTGGTACCTATCACTATTGACAGAGTTCACATTTTAGGTGTTGGTGGTAAGCTTTTCAACACATTTCCATGCTTCGGTCTTTAAACCCTTTGAACGCCAAGTACCACTACAGTGGTCGTGTATTGTCATGACTACCACGCCAACACGTCAACAGCCACTAAATTGGTCATAGAGTATTCTTAAGTTACTGTCATATTGACAGAATAACAGATAAGATTTATTTTCCTTAACCATTAATTAGTACAGATGAAGGGTCCACGGAAAGAACATCTCTAGTCAATTCAAATTACAGAAGGAAAAACCACCTTACTTATTCTGTATAAGGTGTGAATTTGTCCTGATTTTTTAGGCACTGGACATGTTTTTTCCGTGGGCCCTTCAGTGGCTTATTTCACCATAATTACAAGTGTGACAATTGTAAAATGTCACTGTTACTGACGTCACAGGCCTCCGTAGGCTACGGCTACCGCTTACTATCGGAAGGTCTGTGTGCTTGTTTACCACCAATATACAATTATTATGAATAACGTTGTTATATCGTTAATAAACTACATTTTATTTTCCGAAACCCGTGACAATTGTCGCGAGGCTTAGTACATACAATTTTCATTTAATCTCGACATGTGGTTCGGCATATGTCGGAATTTCGCTACAATTGTCTTGTTTTTTGTGACAATTGTAATTTACTTCGCAAAAAAGTAGTTATTTAGTGCTGATTCATTAAAGTTCCTGCACTACAGTTTATGTTGGTGGCCAACAAACGCACGGCCCTTCCGTTGGTAAGTGGTAACTGTAGCCATAGACGCCCCTGATTGGAGAAACAGAAAATGTACAATTGTAGCACTTGTCAATGTGGTGGAATTGGGGCCAGATATTGGCGTGAATGTTACATTTTGACGCGAGAGGGAAGGTAAAAAGGTTAAAGCTTAATTTAGTTTAGTAAAAATAATTAGTTACATTAAAAGGAAATAAATATCTTGGGACATCTTACACTAAATCGAGTTAGTTCCACGGCATACTCAATTAAGGCATTTGATGTGGGCACCAAGCGACGGTTATACATAATATACATATAATCAGAGCCCGGAAAATCCATAGCAAAACAAAAGACTGACGCAATTAAACTAGGGCGAGAAACATTTTTTTATCGATATCGATTAAGTTCTGTCTAAAAAAATCATAGCGATATGTTTAGGTACATTATTTTATAATCATTCAAGCCAAACGCAAAAGTAGTAGTAAGTTAAGGGTTTGTTTTACATATATTATTTCATATAAAATGCAACGTAACTTATATTATCAACGTTACTTATATTTCGTATTAAGTAATAACCCTTCTCTTTTAGCTTGTCCGTAGTCGGGTGGCAAAGGCGTAATCAAGCTCATTGAAAATAATAGACACTTCAGAAAATTTATACTCCATGAGACATGGAATATCATTATAGTAATTTCATTGCGTATGGCAGCGATAAAATATAAGTTGTGTCTCTATAGTTAATTATTATTTGTATCTTAAAATGGTTTGAAACGGACGTGGTTGATATAAAAACTTACTCGATATCGATAATAAAATATGTCTCACCCTTGTTTCATTGCGACTGTCTTTTGTTTTGCTATGAATTTTCCGGGCTCTTCATATAAATAGATACATATTATATATACTTAAATAAATATACAGCCACGACCAAGGAACAAATATTTGTGATAAATAAATACACAAATAATGCCCTCACAGGGATTCGGACCCGGAACCTCCATCTTCGTATGTAGGTATGTGTATAGGCTACAGAAGCTGACAAATGTTATTATATTGCCGTATCTTTAATTGGCTTTGTTTACTGTTTATGTTCATAGATTAAGTAATTTGTAATTGCTGTTGATGTCCTTAATAAATAAATTGCTTTTTCATATTACAACACACCGTCCATATTCCTGGTAAACCTTCTGAATAGGCACATTATATCCCTTCGCTCGTCATTCGGCAATCAGAGGAAATGGCAGACTTTTCCAGAACCCACCTAAGTGGAGGCGTGATCCTAACGATGTAGGCATTATGTACACATGTATCCTAATAACACCCGTATTGCAACTACGTAAGGGTGGAAATCGTGTGAATGACGTCGCGTGTCGGTAATAAGAGTAGTTAATTGACAATTTTATTATAAGCTAGTTTCGTGATTCGTGTAATACGTTGAGCGAGTTTTATTATTCTTGCTTAGGTGGTTTTACTATAAAAGTGTTTATATTTTGTTACAAAATGATATATAAGTCCATGCCGACCCAAGGCCATTATTTATACAGGATGTAAATTAAATACGTGCGAATCCCTTAACGTTCGCATATAACCTCCTAAGTATATTTAAGGTCAATGCGGGTAAGACCGCCTATCAGGAAAGTCCGTCTACCAACTAATTTCCACCCCTAACTCAACAATATAAGACGCATATGACGGACTTTCCTTACGAATAAAATATGTCTGAAAACCCCCACGGTAATTTTTGTTTGAAAAAACCATAAAAAACTGACGTACTTAAAGACCGAAGAGCTGGCGACTTCCTCGCATAACGCATTAGTATTGTGATATATCGGAAAATGCCGTCAGCATCCTCAGTACAATGCCACAAGGGCCAATCTGATATATGTATAAACTGCCTACAGTTCGAGTTGAGATATATATGTACTTAAAATGAATCAGTCCGCATTGCAATGCAACAACTTTCGAGTTTAACACTAGTTGACATATAAAGGAAAGCTGATTTCATGACTGCCATAAAAATGTTTTCAGATACATTACTGCTCGGGAAATCATTAGAAATTAATTATATTGTCATAACTAAGTGCACAATAAAAACTCTTAATAATTTTTTACAGTAATAATTTTATGTATTTATTTTTAAAACTACTATTTATGTACAGTCGAGTGCATTAATATATAGACACATTTGTAAGGGATCAGTATGGAGAAGTGTATATATATATAAATGCCCTTGACTGTACATAGATTAAATCGAACTAATCTTTAGGTACTTTACCTAATCTATATCTAAGATTGGCACTTGTGGCATTGTACCGACATTACAGTAATTAATCCTTTCACAGCTTTATTTGTCGCCCGTATGAAATCGATATTCTGTATAACAGGGTCCTATAGTTATGTTAACTAAACGAAAAATTACAAAATGAAAAGTTCATCAACACAATTGAATTTGACATTTGACAATTGAAATTATAAGCCAGTATCCTAAAAGAACACATTTTGTTGATATTGAAGGACAATTATACTACACATTAAATTAAATTAGAGCTTATAATGTATCCTGTGATGTATTAACATTTTTACAAGGTATCTTAAGAAAAAAATTAGAAGAATACAAGAGCTTTCATTAGTCTTAGACTTGAATAATAATTTCAGTGACATACCAACTCGGATAAAGCAGAAACTCAATTAATTGTTTACAAATTGCTTCTCATCATTTGGAAATACCTTACGCAAATTCGTAATCAATTTCGTATTAAATTATTCTAAATAAATCTTTCTTTGTTTGCTATCGTTGCTTGAGAAGCTTTGAGCGTAGAGTATCCTGCAGATTGAAAGCCAAGGTGCCAATCTCTATCGCTCAGTAACGTAATTTTATTACACTGTCACTTTTTAGACTTCCGTAATACCCGAAGGCAGTAAGAATACATTTGTCACCCAACTCTTCCCGTGGGTGTCGTAAGAGTCCACTAAGGGATTCGAAGTGTCACTGACCATTTATTTATTGAAAATTGATGATGGGCAGCAGCATTATCATTAGTGGAGTGGACACACTACTGCGATCGCCAACCCGCTTGCCCAGCGTGGCGATTATGGGCATTTACCTCCTAATGCGTCCGTACGCTTAGGTAATAGGAGAGGCCTCTGTCCAGCAGACTGATTATAGGCTGATGATGTGATACCCGAAGGGTAAAACGGAACTCTATTACTAAGGGTCGGCTGTTTTCAGTCCATCTGTCTCCAGACTGTAATCCCATGAACCGTGATAGTAAGACAGTTGAAAATTTGACAGAAACTGTATTTTTGCAGTGTTAAAAACCGCTAAGGAAACCGCTTTGCTGTCAGCGCTGTGTCAGCGCTGCGGCAGCGTCGAGCCTAAAAATGATATTCACTAATGTACTTTAAACGACATTAGTGCTCGGCGACGAATGCGGCGTGAGCTGGAACTAAACTGCGTCGAGAGTTTGGCGTTTAATGTACGAACTTCGTATTCTTTAACGAAAAACAGCGACGAACTCGCCCATAACCTCGCTCACAGCCTCGATTCCTAATGTCAAATAAAACAGCTAGGATTTTAGACAAGGCTGTCTCGACGTCGAGCTCGTTGACGAACGCAGCGTCGAATGTGTGAATAAGAGAATAGCATAGCAGCATTGGACTTATAGGCTGATGATGTGATACCCGAAGGGTAAAACGGAACTCTATTACTAAGGGGCGGCTGTCTTCTGTCCATCTGTCTCCAGACTGTATCCCTAGTAAGACAGTTGAAATTGTGACAGATGATGTATTTCTGTTGTCGTTGTAACAAATACTAAAGAGTAGAATAAAATAGATATTCAAGGGGCTCATACAAAAAACGTGATTTTTTATGACAAATTTATTTATTTAAAGACCAATTTAATAGTAACAAAAAAATAATAATAGGGTGAATCAACTTTTTTCTGTCTGTTATTGCTATGGTTACGGTCGCCTGAGTCACGCTGGTTTTATGTAAAATTGTCCTACTTAAACTATGCAATTATGCTTGTAGTCCGTGTTTGTAGGTGGCCCATTAAGGAAAGAGCTTATTAACATCAGAAAAATGCATGTTTGCATAGTTTATTTAAGTAGCACATTTCTGCAGAAAATCGGCGTGATTCAGGCGACCGTAACTATGGCAATAACAGACAGAAAAAAGTTGATTCACCCAATAAGACTAATTAAATTAAATAACTAAAAATAAAAAAATTAAAATTAAATATATACACCTATTAACAAATAAAAAATGGGAGCTAGCTCGGCGCCACGTGGTAGGGTGCCCCGAAGGCTGGTGGCATTGCCCCGCTGAATGGCAATGCCTATTTGCTAGGCAAGATAGGAGCCAGCCTTCTGGTCACCCGTAACGTCCACGAGGCGCTTAGCCAGGTCCCTAAATATTAAATGAGCTCCGGGTCCCCAAGGTCCTAGGGTAAATCAAAAATAATTAATACGGAACTCTTCGTGCATGTGCATGTACCATCAAATCATAGATATACGCTTATCCCCATAACAGTTTTAGAGACACAAGCACTGTCGTAATGGAATACTTCAGACGAGTTCATTTTAGAACGACCAAAGAGAATGGTTTGGAAAATGGTTTTGCAGCGGCGATGAGCACTGTCACGAAAACATAATCCTAAGATCACTTGGGATTACTCTCGGAAATATGTTTTTTGTTTTTACTTCTTCGCACGGAGCTTGAACATTTGATTGTAGTACAGTGTATGAGTTAAAATATCGATATTTGTACTGTTTCTTTTACATTTTTTTATTAGTACTCTTTTGTACGTTCACGAACAAAACAAATTCGTTCCGGTTGTAGTATATGACTTTAAATTGCAAGAATGATACAATTCAACTTGTGAGAATTTCTGAAAAAAAAAGTACATTTGGAACACGTCTTCGATATTTATAAAAAATTCCCAAATGTCCCTTTTTGTTACCAAAATGTTTAAGGAATCTAGTAACAGAAAAGGAAACCTCATACAAACTTTCTGGGACATTTTAAGAAATGTGGTGGACCGTGCTCATCATCATTGACTCTACCAGGGTCGCGTTTTATAAAGTTACAATTTCATTGTTTGCCTCTCTTTCTAGCCAATATGTGCGTGCGTTAGAGAGGCAAACAGGGAAATTGTAAAATGTAACTTTATAAAACGCGACCCTGCCTACCAATTTTTATCAACATCGAATACGTGGTCCTAATGTATAAACTTTGTGAATATTGCTTTTTTAAGAAGTAGAACCAACTCGAAACTCAAACATATTAAAATAAATATTTTTGAGCGTAATTTAAGTCGATGATTGCTCGATATGTCTCAACCCATTAAGGTGCGTTCAAACCAAAAGAGCATTCGCTGTTCAGAAATCCCCCGTTCTACGAAATCAACCATTCACGTTTTGTGCAACGATCGAATTTCGTAGAGTGGGGGGTTAGAATAGCGAATGCTCTTTCGGTTTTAACGCACCTTTAAGAATAACCAGTTTGATAATATTTTAATAACGATATCATTTCTTTAAGGTTTTAAAATAACACTGTACCTACATAGATACAATACATCGACACTGAGAATGTTCGTACGGTTTGACTCATGAGCAGTGACCGGTTTTTTGGATTCTCGCAGCAGATCTCCTATAGTAACTTGAAAAATATACTTTAATTAGTATATTGCCATATTTCTGTCTCATAAAGTACCTATGCTCTTGTGTGTACAATACAATAGTGTTAAATAAAATTTTACAGTCACACTCGTATTTCTTTTGTACGCGAAATCCATCCCGGAAACCCAAAAAACCGATCACTGCTTATGAGCTCCTAGAAAGACGTGTCGAGCCTAGATAAGCCTTTGTGACCTTCCAATGTCAAACGTCGATTTAGTTACTGGGAATTATGTATATTCTATTCTGTAGCCGAGTCATGAATAATTCAAATTTACTGTCGCCCTAACAAGGTCTTACCATTAATTTTCAATTTAGATTTTATTTTCTTGCCTTATTTTGCCATTTTGTCACTAAGCTTTACCTCTCATCAAAACTGAGGCTGAATTCAAATTTTATCAATATCCGTCCATCGGAAGGTCGAATGCGCGCTCCATACAAACGAGCTCTTAACGGCCGATGGTCCGCCATGATGGAAATGTTTATCGGTTCATTTGACGGCATTCGGAATTTGAAAAACTCCATTTCAGAGATGACAAAGTGGGCAAAATGGAAAGAATCATGCCCCGTATCGCGTTCGAATTCGAATAATATTAAGAGTAAATGGGAAATAGCTTTTTCCATATAAATGTGTTCCCCTGTTTCCTATTGAATAAATGAGAATGCTGATATTGACATATTTTTACAATGAAATACCTAAAGCTACATATGCTAGGGTCATGTCAGTAGGTTTTTTTGATATAATTATTGTAATCAAAACTAGAAGCGTTAAAAAACTATGAAAATAGCCAATTTCACATACGTTTTCAGACGTTAATCTAAAGAGGCCGAATAAACTCATCTTTCTTCTAATCATTTATTAATATTTATTATTCTGTGGAATAAGTATTCATCATTTCATCATCATCATTTCAGCCAAAAGACGCCTACTGCTAGACATAAGTATTAGTATCGGTTTATTTTTGGAGGAGGAAACAGGAGACTACGACACCCTGTTTTCACCAATAAGGCGAAGCTGCAGTTATCCCTTTCTTATTGTATCAAAGCTCTAGGCATTGGGAAGTGACAGCAATAGTTTATTCAAGAGCCTATTTTTCTAAGTGCTTCCAGCTTGCATTTTCTCTTAAGTTAACGATTTTTATAGCTCCTATATACTCGTACTGTTCTCTGTGCTCTTTCGTAGAAATAGGACAATACTTTTGCAGGAGTAAAGTTTCAATAATCATCTTTAAAAACCGACTCCAACTTATTTCCTATTATCACACCCCAACTTGGTGCCAACAGGATGATCTCAGGAAAATACCCATTAATTAAAAAAACAGATATATCGAGTTCAATACATTAAAAAAAAATCAGTAGAGTTAAGGTTAAAAAGTAGATCCAACCTTAAAAACTTGATTTTAAATATTAGTTGTCACATCATCAGCCTATGTTAGTCCACTGCTGGACGTAGGCCTCTCCTATTAACTATGCGTATAGACGCATTAGGAGGTAAATGCCCATAATCGCCATCGCAGCGCGATCACAGTAATGTGACGCTGCTGTCCATCATCAATCTTGAAGAATGGTCAGTGACACTTCAATCCCTTAGTCGACCTTACTCTTACGACACCCACAGGAGGAGTTGAAGAGGGGACAAATGTATTCTTACTGCCGTCACCACAGTTGTCACCAACGAAAAAATATTTTCAACGCTGTAGGTGAGATTGGAACACACGTCTTCGGCTTTCACGGTTGATGCCTAGGCAAGATTTTTTTCTTTGGTGTGGTAATATTTGAAACTTTGCATAGTAGTGTTAGCACTTAAAAAGCACAACTCTAAAATATTTAACTAAACAAAAGTATCATAATAATTTGACTGATTAAAAAAAAATTACATTAGTTTCAAAGCAACTGAATGGCGTGGCGACTGATTCGACTGAGTACCTAATTAGCGTAACTGACGAACTCACCGACAGTCCAATAATTGACGTCACATCGGTAGCCAACGATCTCTTCGGAGTGATTGCCCTTTGTAATGCTGTCTTTTTATAACAGGAGCTCGATTTTTCTTCATGTTTTCAATACTACTTTTATTTTAAATCGTTATTCTTTAAATTATTAATAAGACCTAATAACCGTAGTTCGAAAAAGCCGCTTAGCTCGAAGGTGTTGAATTGTTGATACATTCTCTGGCCAGTCTGCCTGCGACCACGGGTGTAAAGTCATGCCCGAAACGTCAGGATATAATTAAACGTAAGTTTACGCGATTAAGACCCGTTTGTCTTTAAAATATAAGACCTAATAAGTCAAAAACAAAACCTTAATTTTGATATATTATTTTGTTAACCGACTTCAAACAAGAGGTTCTCAATTCTGATGATTTTTAAGTACATGTTACTTGATATCTCCGAGAATCGTGAACCGATTTTCATTTATTTTCGTCGTATTTGGGCATTTCTCCGAGCGTTTCAAACGCCGTGACTTCGGTGGCAGCCTTATCACACGAACGCCGGGAGAGATACAAGAACTTTTGGATATATTGGTAGATGTAGTTGACAACTACCAATATATGCAAAATAAATATGACATACCCACGGAAATCGGGTAATAATGTTGCACCGAAGTCACGGCGGTTGAAACGCTCGGAGATTGCCCATTTTTATTTGCGGATCGTTGATAACGACATAAGTCGGCAATTTTTTTTTAAGTTTTCCCCTTCCCCTCTTTTTTGTAACATTTTTATATCATTTCTACTCAGAATCGTGCGCTCTTTCGATCCTTATAGGAGAACAATTTTGTCCCAAAATTTACATACGTATTTCAAACTTTCCATTCTGTTAACGCCATACCTACCTACAAAATGTATGAAAAAATGGTAACGTTTTGGATAAAAACTTTGGAACAATTTTTTTTCCTATCAAGATCGAAATATCTCGCGATTCTAAGTGAAAATCATATTAAAAGTTCCAAATCCAAAACAAAGTGGGTCCCCCCACTTTGAAAAAAGTAGCCTAAAGCGCCGATAACGTCCACTTGACAGAAAACATCACATATGATGATGATTACCTTGAACTCCTTGCTTTCTTTCACCCTCAGCTGCGCTCTGGTGATCTCCCCAGCGCGAGGAAGCCCCATCATGGCGACTGCTGCTTCCTCTTCAGGCAACGTTGCCAAGTGGGTGGCTTCATTATGGACCGGGTTGTCGTCATCTGATAAGGAAAGAAGAAAATAATGTTAAATTCACCGCTTTTATCAGATTCATACATTGCATTGTATATATACGCGGTGCTCGCGAGCATTGCGAAAGATTTTAAATATGCATTCTAGACATCAAAATAAATTATGAGACCTAATGAAAAAAGTAAACTAATGTCAAATTCCACAAAAACATTCTTTTTTTCTTTAGACTTTTTGAATACTTTTTAACATTTCGAATACTATTATTTATCATAACAACAATTTTTTTAATTATTTTTTTTTGGGACAGGTTTTTTGTCAAGTCTATTCTTATTTTTTGATTGTCAGGCAAAAGGTGTGGTAATATTAGAGCACATTGTGGTAGCATTGTAATCAAAAAGAAGTTTTATGACGAGTTACCTACGTCGAAAAACTTATTTCGAAAAAAGGTGAATTATCTCTGTAACCAAGCCGAATCCAGGAAATTTTATATCACATTAAATACTCTAAATATGCTCAGGAATTCAGTATTAAAATCTTTCGGAATGCTCACGAGCACCGTGTATTAGACACGCATTTAAACAAAACAACCCTTAATAAAAGCGATGACGTAAACGGGTCTGCAAAAATGTACCTATACCCTTTTCAGTTCATCAATTATGAATTGATGATTGATAAAATATCTATTGAAAATCAAGAATTTCCATGAACATTCAAAATACCTATGTATGTATTCTTAAGGCATAAATCAATTGGTAAAAATTAAGCGCAATATATGGTTTCAAACTGCGACATTTATTTGTGGTGAACATTTTTGAGTTTATAACCTTCATCCTCGTCCGTCGTTTCTTTGCAAATGACTATCAAACTACAAAAAACTGCTTCAAACGATATTAGTATCAAAATGTTTAGTTTCGTAACAAATGAAATATTTTTTCTTTTATAGTTGGCCTAACCAAAATGCCATTCTGTAATCGTATACGATAAACGATAAGTAATAAATGTATGAGAATGACAGATCCGAACGAAAAGTCACGTGACAATTCCATACATTATGATGGTCAAATGTGACTTATCGCTTTTTTTTTATACCACGTCGGTGGCAAACAAGCATACGGCCCGCCTGATGGAAAGCAGTCACCGTAGCCTATGGGCGCCTGCAACCCCAGGGGTGTCACATACGCGTTGCCGACCCAAACAATCAAACCGACAAAATCGATTATCATCGTATACGATTGCAGAAATCTTGGGTAAGCCTTCAGTTCGACTAAGAAGTAAAATATTCTATTGAAAACAATTCGCACCACGTTGCAATGTGGTGATAATAGTTTATTGAAACATACAACAAAACAGGTATATACATAATATATTTACATCTCTAAACATGGATAGCAAACACACAAAACCACATGTACTCATATACTATACAAACCACAATATTGAAGCCGACTTCAGGGGCCCATTTCTCAAAAGCTTGTAACTTGTTTTACAAGTGGAAGTCTCTTTTTGACACTATTAATTAGATAAGATCTTCCGCTTGTATTACAAGTTACAAGCTTTCAAGAAATAGGTAGGCCCCAGGTAGTGTCATGTGTGTCACTACTTTTGTCAGCCTCCGTAGCCTAGTTGGTAGTGACCCTGCCTACAAAGCTAGAGGTTCCGGGTTCGAATCCCAGCGAGGGCTTTGTGTATTTATTTATCCTTTGTTCCTTGGTCATGACTTATACTTATGCATCTAAATAGCTACATGTATCTTTCTATTATATATATACGTATCGTCGCTTGGTACCCACATCACAAGCCTTAATCGAGCTTAGCGTGGAACCAGGTCGATTTGTGTAAGATGTGCCAACATATTTATTTTATTTATAAGACCCGTAATCGGTTATGTATTCCCTAGTACAATCCTAGCTCACACAACCTCGCGTAATCCTGGCATATGTTTCATTTATACCTAACCTTCGAAGACTCAAAACAATCTTTAAAAAAAAAATTTAATTCTCCTGTAAAACCAAATGTGACGTGTTAACTGGGTTTTAGCCGGTAAGAGTCCAGCACTGTCTGATCCCTCCATTCTCAGGGTCCATGAGGATTTTCCCTGGTTAACACACCATATTCGAGATAAAATATTGGAAAACAAAAGCAAGGACTCATGTCTTTGGCCCTTCTGGCGACAAATTAAAAAAGAACCTTCGAAGACTTGAGGCAACAATAAAATCATATCTCAACAAAATTCTTGGAATGAAATATTTCACAAACGATTACTCGGATCCATCTAAGCATGAAAGCCGGATAAGCTGAAAAACCGAAAATAGGTTCGTTCCTAATCTCTTTAAGCCGTGTTCCTAATGGAGAACCCATATCAGTGTTCTTCTATAGGGGCTTGGTACAGTCAAGTGCAACAATAAGTACCTATCGAAAGAATCCGCCCATAACTAGGACGTTCTTATTACACAGAATTAGAGTGCACTGGGACATATTTTTAAACATTTTTGTGTACACCTTATTTTGGGTTCACCCTGTTGTGGCATAATTATTTTATGAATAATTCTATATGGCATAAACTATGTAGTCATAATGGGCTTTGTGTTATGTTGTTATTTTGTCTTTGACTGTACAGTCGCCTTCGCCATCAGATATATCAAAACGGCCAAGGTGCTCACAACTATCTGAGCATGCCAGGGTGCTTAGACAAGTTGCCAATCACTAACGCTTAATTGTCAATCGTAAACGAAAGGCAGCTCTGTCTTTGTCGCACTAAGTTAGTTAGCCTCCGTAGCCTAGTTGGTAGTGACTCTGCCTACGAAGCTGGAGGTTCCGGGTTCGAATCCCGGCGAGGGCATTATTTGTGTATTTATTTATCACAAATATTTGTTCCTTGGTCATGGTTGTATATGTATGTATTTAAGTATCTATATGTATATATTTATTATATATATCGTCGCCTAGTACCCTCATCACAAGCCTTAATTGAGCTTACCGTGGGACTAGGTCGATTTGTGTAAGATGTCCCAAAATATTTATTTATTTATTTTATTTACTAATACGAAAGAGAGGGAAAACTATATGCTACTACGCGTTAGCGATTGGCAACTTGGCCAAGCATCCTGGTACCGCGAATACCGAAATTCGTAAATTTTGGGGATTTGTCTCTGTCACTCCAACGAAGGCGTTATTGAAGTGACAGAGAAAAACCCCGTTTGCGGATTTCGTATAGTTCGCGGTAGGGCCGCTGGATCGTACAGTCAGAACAGAATTATAATGTCGAGAGATATCTACACTTAAACTAAACAAATATGGCATTTTCGTGGTGTTAGAGTGACTGTTCAGATATTTCTGAGCACCGTGGCCGTTCCGATGATTTCCTAGCCACCGTGTAGGGTTGGTTGGCCCCAAACATAATGTCAATAAATTTGAACCTTGCGCCTTGGATATTTAGCGATTTTTATACAGTAATTATTGCAATAAAAATGATAAATTCGAAGTATCATTATCACTTTTGTATTCGAGTCGAGCGAATTCCTATTTTTTGGAAATTAATAGAATATATCATATTTATATATATTAGTAAGAATACATTTCACTACCCCAACTCTTCCCGCGGGAGTCGTAAGAGTCGACTAAGGGATTGAAGTATCACTCACCATTCTTTGATTTGATTGATGACGGGCAGCAGCGTCATCAACATCATAGTGGACACATTACTGCGATCACCAATCCGCTTGCCCAGCGTGGTGATTATGGGCATTTACCTCCTAATGCGTCTATACGCATAGTTAGTTGATAGGAGAGGCCTACGTCCAGCAGTGGACTGAGATAGGCTGATGATGTATGATGTAGGTATCATATTTATTTATTCACTCACAAGGTATGATGAAAAACATTATGTGTGCCACACGGGCGGTACAAGAATTATAAACTCGTGTAAAATAAATCCTGCGCCTTTGGCGCTTACTTTGGCACTTGTTCACAATTGCTTATTTACCGCTCTTTATACACAATGCACTATTATAACAGGCTTAGTGGGCCATAAGAAGGTTCAATCTAGTTTGGAACATACAGTATTGCACTACTCTTACTATGTAACCAGTTAAAGTAATAAATTATTCTTATTCCATTCTACGATGTTCTGAACAAACACATAAACTATGAGAATAAAGTAATAATAAACCACTTCACAGACTATCGGTTCTTTATTGCCAGTAAAATACACTGTAAGTTGTTTATGGCCTTTAAAATTTTAATATAATCAATACACGGCTCTTTGCAAATAAAATTGTCTATAGGTTTCACATTTTAAATGTATGATGTTGATAAATTCATTTCATTTACAGAATAAAGTTTTTTTTTATGTTACGAAGGTAGACAACTGAGCTTCAGCCCATTTGATGGAAAGCGGAAACTGAGGCCCATGGACATAGTGACCAAAAAATTGCCTGATGCGCTGCCTACCCTGAGGACTTAGATGGATTGCCTCTATGCCAGTCATTACACCGGCTATCTTACCTCGTTACAGTGCTAACTATATAGCAGCAGGTTAACGGGTAAGACGGCGGTGGTGACTATCCTGGCGGACCCCGCACGAGGTCCTACCACCAGCAAACTGGGGAAAAGTGTCATGCATTTATAATTTTTTATATATTCACATTTAATTCAAAATAAATTTTGTATCTTTATGCCTGTTTTTAAACATGCCTAAACACAATATTCTGATAAATGGATATAGATCGGGCATACTTTTCGAAGAGGAGAATCGAACAACCTCAGTATAGCCTAGCCGTTTTTTAATAACTACGGGACCCTACGCTGAGCATGACCCGACATTTTTTTGGCCGGATTTTATAATCAATAAACGATCTGAAGTTTTTTTTATTGTAAATCAAAGTTACGGCTTCGAATTAGCAAAAAAGGGCGCCACCTTCTTACTTTCTTCTTATCCTGCGAATACAAGGTTTTTTGGAGATGGAATATATATAATTATTCAACTGAACTTAAAAGAATTGTTTGCAACAATAACTTTAAATTACACATACTTCGCCCCACCCGTAAAGATTCCTGCCTGGATCAAATATTATCAAACATTTCGGAGGCTAAAGGTGGTATCCTTGATTTGGGGTTGTCTGTCCACGAAACTGCCCAGACCTTAACATTCAGTGTTCAGAATCTAATAAAACCGCGCTCGTTTTTGTATCGCTATAAAAGAGACTACTGTATACTTAACATTAAAAAATTTAACGAATGCCTTAGTAGTTTGTCGTGGTCGGACGTGTACTCTGAAGGGGATGCGACAGTGGCATTCAATAGTTTTTATGATATGTTGTTACTGTTCTATAAATTATGCTTCCCAGTTTATAGATCAAAGCTTATATTAAATTACAAAAATAATGCATGGTTTACAAGGGGTATTAAAAATTCGGTTAAAACGAAAAGAAGATTACGTTTTACTTATTACAGAACACCGAAAACCCATGCTGACGCTTTACGAAGTAAAACTAAATTTAATAATTACTCAAAGCTTCTCAAGCGATGTATTAACCATGCTCAAAAACTGACAAATATAAAACGTATACATCAATCGAAGAACGTATGTAAGGCAACATGGGATGTAATTAAAAACATAACTTCGAACAAGGTAGATGGGGTAAATATTGAGAAACTGAATTTGGAGGGTGAAGCGCGAAAAATTCAGATTATATCAAACCCCACTGACATTGCTAATACTTTTAATAACTATTATGTAAATTTGACTAATGTAAACAATAATCCTAAACCTAAGCCTGACATCTCACTAATCAAAGGTAATAATGCTAACATGTTTTTAACTCCGACTGATGAAAATGAAATCCGCAAATTTATTGACACTTTAAACCCTACTAATTCAGCAGGCTATGACGAAATCCAAACTAAAATATTAAAAGAGTGCAAACACAATATTGCTGCCGTTATAAGCTACCTAGTAAATTTGTCATTCACTTGTGGAGTCTTCCCGGAGCCTTTGAAACTCTCTCTTGTTAAGCCTCTTCACAAAAAGGGTAACAAAGAGTGTGTAGAAAACTATCGACCAATTTCGCTGATACCCATTATCTCGAAAATATTTGAGAAGGTGTTTCATGAGCGTCTTTTGTCATTTTTAAATAAGTTTAATGTATTAAAATACGAACAATTTGGATATCAGAAAGGTAAATCAGCAACACTAGCTGCCTTTACGCTGACAAACACAATCTTAGGCTATATGAACCAGAGCTTACCAGTAACTGCCATTTTCTTTGACATGACTCGAGCTTTCGACTTCGTGTGCCACGAGTCACTCCTGCTTAAATGCGAGCTTTACGGTATCAGAGGCATAGTTAACGAATGGCTCCGAGATTATTTACGCTCTAGGTCTCAATTCGTGGAAATATCCCAAATTGATTCAGATAATACCATTGAGGTTTTCAGATCTTCAACGAGAGCAAACAAGGTCGGCGTGCCGCAGGGTAGTATTTTGGGCCCTCTGCTCTTTTTATTGTACATTAACGATCTCCCGAATGCAATAAATTTTGAGTGTATACTCTTCGCGGACGACCTATCGATCGTCATACCATGTAATGATGACAAAACCTATGTAAATGACATAAATAAGACAATTGCTGATGTGATACAATGGTTAAGTAGAAATAATCTTAAAGCCAATTTAGAAAAAACCAAATTTGTCCAATTTGTAAATAGAAACGCCAAAAAAAGGCAATTGAATGTAACCTTCGAGGATCAGGAGATTAAGGAATCAAGTCAGATAATGTTTTTAGGCATCTGCTTAGATGACAAATATTCGTGGGAAGAGCATATCGATAAATTATGTAGCAAAATTAACTCGTTTGCTTATGCCCTTTGGAAACTTACTAAGGTGAGCAACAAGCAGACTGCACTGCAAGCTTATCATGGCTATGTTTGTTCACGGCTCAGATATGGCGTCCTCCTCTGGGGAAATTCAAGTCATGCAGGACGCGCACTTTTAGCACAAAAGCAATGCGTTAGAGCAATATCCAATGTAGACATCTTAGAATCTTGTAGACCGTTGTTTAAAGACTTGAATTTATTGACTGTGCCGTGTATTTATATATACGAAGTTTGTTTATTCGTGAAGGCTCACCCAGAAATTTTCAAAACATTTAAAGACATATGTAGCTTTCCTACAAGGTATCCAAATCGCCTCGCGGGTCCTCTCCGTAAGACACATTTGTACGGTAACAACGCATACTGTAACTCGATTGACATTTTTAATAGCCTGCATGATGATATTAAAAATTTACCTATCACTTTATTTAAACGTAGACTTAAGAATTGGTTAATTGAAAAATGTTTTTACTCCGTTAAGGAATATTTTAACTATTATGAATATGAAACTTGACATTTTATGGAATAATTAATATATTTATTGTAGTGTTCGACATCTTAGTAATACGTTAGACTTAAGTGTACTAGTACCTATATTATATTAGATTTAAGTACTCTAAGTACGTACCGTTGCACGTTTCTTTTTTAGGTTAATTTTGCATGCCAGTTTCTGGTGGAATGTGTGTGACCACGAAATATTTTTTATTAAACATCTTTTGTACCACATTTACGGCGAAATAAAGATATTTGAATTTTTGAATTTGAATTTGAATGATACTTTTCTTCTCCTGAAACTTTATACCGAATTGTTCGTTTCTCCATCAATGTCCCAGCCACCCTGTATAGGCGTTTAACATCGCGCCTAGCTTGGCAGAAATAAAAACCGCAAAACACTTAACCAGATAAAAATGAAAGCATAAAGCGGTCTTAATTCCACGGAACGCTGTAGAAATTCCGCCGGTTCCCTCGGAAATTCTATAGGCGCTTTTCTCGCTTTTCCGAGTGTTAACGCGAATTTTTATTAACGATGCCGCACTTAGTGTTGCTGTTGGATTAAAGCGTTTCTTTTGGCCAAGGGGCGTATGTTTGGTGCATTTGTCTTTGGAGGATAAATGGGGTTCAGAATACTGAAAATAATGGCCTGCCTGTGTTTTGATATTGCAAACATGTTTACTTACTTTGTAGGCTTACTATGTGGTGGTACAGTATGAGATAAACTCGTCCCTCTTTTACGAATATAGTTAGTAAGAGACGGGAACTATCTCGCGGCGACATACTGTCGCGCCAATCATGTGCTTAGCCTATTGGAACGATATTTCAATAAACAACTTTATTTTAGTAATCATATTTACAAACCGCAAATGATATCGATCGAAAAAATCAAGCAGTTACGTAATAGTATACCTACTTATATGACACATGCAAGAATCGAATAGTGATTGACAGTTGTGATAAAAAAAGAAGTAGTGTCGATGACTTTTCGTTTGGGGGGAAAATAAGGGGAAGGAAAAAAAGAGGAAGATTTTCCTTAAGAAGAGCTTACGAGTAGATGAGTAGATGGATCAATTAAACACAAAGAGTTAACGGAAAAGACAGAGACTAAATAGAAAATGGAAAACACTCCACCGACAAGAGGAGTTTTCATCATTTGCTGGACCTATTGACATTACAGTGATTTCTTTCCTCATACTTCACACGTAGCCGATAAGTTAAAGATTGTTGACATTCAACATAAACCTCGATGGAACCCGAGCAAGCACTAAAACTTCGAGACTCGCCACCGACCCGGAACAAATCTTTTTATTCAAAGTGGAGATGGGTCAGTCCGAAAACTCTGATTTGAATAAGGTGCCTTCGAATACGTGCGATGGGGACTTTATTAGGTACATTTTGGGTACAAGTCGATTGGGGTATATGTAAAGATGGAAAGATTGTGTCTAAATGATTTCCTATAATGAGGTCTAATAACACCATGAGATCTAATGTTATTATTAAATATTTCGGTACGGTTTTGTTATGGAACAGAAGGTAAGCAGACGTATCGCCTGATGGTAAGCGATCACCGTCGTCAATTGATACACGTAACACCCATGGTATAACGAGTATACGCTCTTTTCTTGCAGGTTTGATAATCGTAACGGATCGAAAATACCTGGGATATTTCTCTGGTTGTATTCTATAGTGCGCATTTGAGCGGAATGGCATGCACAGATAATATGCTTTATTGTTTAAAGGAGTAATTACTAAACATCTTAACGAAATTGCGTACAAATACTTCTGTACAAAACCTGGCAGTCGACTCTGTGGAATTTCCCCATTCTACGAGTCATATGAAATAAATAAAAAATAGCTAACACTTTACGTATCGTTTCGTCATAAATAATGATATAAGTAGGACAACTAATCTGAACGAGACTAGTTGAAAAGATAGCAGCTGAAACAATAATCTTGCTTACGTCTATTTTAATAATACCTAGAACCGTAGGAAATGTCTAAGTTCGATAAAAGCCAGTTTTGCCTCAAAATCAAAAGGAAATCCCCAACGAAACTGTTAGCCCAAAACATTTCTATTTCACGTTCCCATATCGGCTATTACAGAAGTCCCGCCGTTTGTCCGAGCCGCGGCTTCGGCTCAATTGGTGATTGGCGAACAAACGTCGTACCTTTAAGTCGGGCCACTACATGCCGCAGGAGCGGGAGCGGTAAACAGAAACGCTTGCCGTGAAAAGGTTTTCTACTTCTTGGTTGATTCAACGTACATTTTGCTTATGTAAAAGATAATGACTGTCACTGCCCATCTGCATATTTTTCAGGTCCTCGTGACTTATTCCCAGTTTTGACGGCACGGTAAATATAATAGTTTATTGTGAACAAGTTTTCTATTCATTTTTAAAGGTTGATTCAATATAGATTTTGCTTAGCTAAAAGAAAATGATTGACACTGCCCATCTGCATATTTTTCACGTACTCGTGATGTATTTCCATTTTTGTCGGCTTTTCATATAGACCGAAATACCAGGGTGCTTAGCCAAGTTGCCAATCGCTAGCGCTTAAACGTCAGTCATAAGCGAAAGGCAGCTAACTGTCTTTGTCGCACTAATATGCAAGAGTGACAGAGAGGGAAAACTACGATACGCTACCAAGCGCTAGCGATTGGCAACTTGGCTAAGCATCCTGGACTCTACAAAGTGCGTATCATGGAAAATCGGCGTAACCTACATTTTCTGTGAAATTAAATTTTATCTTCAAGGCGACAAACAGCTTAAATGGAATGAATGTACAAAATAAAACTAGGCTAACTATTACTGCGAATTTTAAAATTACGCGAATTTCTCATTGGTTTGACTTAACTTCGATTATTATATTGAATTAACAGTGACAACCTCACGAAAGTATCATAATATACCTATACAGTATGTTACCATGACCCTGGCTTTTATGAAAATAGGTAATAATATGCATTACTAGCAATCGTGTTCAAGTATTAACATTTAACAACTAATATTGAAATTGACTCCACAATTAAATTTATTTCCTCCGAACGATCAATGTAACGCGTGTACTGCTTAGTTGTCAAGCGATGCTAGTGTCTGCGATCTGTCATTGTCAAGTGCAAAAATGATTAAGTTTGAAGTACATTGCTTCTTAATTAACTTTACTTAGAAATTTAATTACTCTTAAAATTCGCTAAAAATCTGCATGGCATTCCTCGGTTTCAATAAAAGCCAGTATCATGTTAATACACTGTAGTTCGTATTTCAAAAACTGTTTTGCTCGACTTATCGGGTTTCACCAGGTCACTCTCGACATGGAGAATTGACCGCCAAAACCCTCCGCTTGCCGCTAAAACTGACGCAACACCCGCGTGGTTATAGCCACGCCATTCCAATTCTATACACGTTGTGCGAAAGGAGCTTCAGAACGATTCTCCTGTCAAATATTTCGGAGATATATCGCGTTCTTGGCAAGCACGCACAGATAACAAAAGGAAATATTTGTTGTAAATTCAAGCGATTGCTACTTGGCAAGGAAACATGTTATCGAGCGTATCCGTAAGCCTAAGATCGATATGTATTAAGTGTTACTGATATGTAGGTATTAACTAGCGATAGATATATTGAAACGGTTGGCTATCTCTTTAGAAATAAGTGCGCAAAAGTGGAGTAGTTAACGAAGTGGTTTAAACTTTCACGATTTTCTGTTATATTTTATATGGTAGCGGGTCGGTCGGAAAAATAATAAATATTAGTGTACGCGACATGTTCCGATTCAGTTTAAAACGTGGTAACTGGGTAAGTGGTCCCTGATTTTGCACTGAAAAGCAAAATGTGACACGCGTGTGGGAAAAGTAGATTATTTTGCCTTTGACATATTAATTTGATGAAATGTCGATGTTCCGTATTCGTTTGCATTGAAAAAGATATCCTTCCCATTTTCTTTTAAAGTATTAAATCGGCCCTATGTACTAATTTGTTATTGTGCAAAAAGGCAAAAAAAAAACTGTGTGGATACTGTGGTTTAGTGGATATTTATCGTACCTAACAGAAAAATTAATATGTTTCTATGAAAAACGTAATGTAATTGTAATGTACAATATTTTGATAATAGCTTACGTACCTACACATCTTCATGTATGTATTTATGTATGAGTAGGAACTAAACTACGGTTCAGGATTTTTCTTAATATATATTAATAAGATTAGGTATCTAAAATGTATCTAAAACACTTACAAGCTAATTACAATGGCGAGCGAAAACCGCGTACGGTTTATCTGCTGCCAAAGTTGCCGCTCGTTCACATTTTACGTAAAAAATGTCTAATTACGTATTTGCGCGGTTGTGTCGTTTTCAATTATATTCAGGTTTTATTACATTAATAACGAAGTATTTATTTTGACATACTATGAAACACGAAATGCTATTTACCAGGTTACTTTGTCGGCGCTGTCGTGTCTCAATTTGCGAAAATAGCCGAATAACTATTTAAATATTTCCGTCATACAAACCATTTGCATTTAAAATGAAGCATAAGTATGCACCAAAAAGAAAATAAAGTAAATGACGGAAACGAAACATGAGGTTGTTTCTTTTGGAGACCGATGAAAAATTAAACTTCTCCGTAGACATATTTTTACCTGAATGCTAGTTTACCACTTGATATCAATGCATAGACTTTGTATTTTTAAATCTTCTGATATACAAATACCTACACAAAATCTTTTTTTTAGTACAGATGGTGACTTTTTTAGGCTCTAGTGTGAGAAGTGTGTCATATTCAAAATCCAAAAGATCCGTCAGATCCAAATTTCGGAGGGCCATGTGCACTAAAAAACGTCGTACGAGACACGTACAAAAAGGAAATTCGTAACTCGTGTCGATTTAAAACATCGCCACTCATTTCTAATTTCATGTTTTTCGTACTGTGTCGTATTGTACTACTTTAGTACAGATGGTGACTTTTAGACTCTAGCGCGAGAAGTGTGTCATTTTGCGTCAGGTCCAAAACTTCGGAGGGCCATCTGCACTAAAAAAGTCGTACGAAACACGTGCAAAACCAAAATTCGTAACTCGTGTCGATTTAAATGTTTTCTGCACTTGTGTCGTAATATACTATATTATTCAACAATTATAATATATTTTTTAAGGAACAACTCCAATTGTTTTCTTATATATTTTTTGAGTTGTATTTTTACCGTAGAGTATGGTCAAAGACGCCTAGCCTTATATTTAACAGATTACATATGGGGAAACTATGTACATGAGAAATTTTGGTTCAAATCTCACTTACGGCGTTGGTAAACTTCGGTATTTTTTCTTTGGTATATGACATGTATTTAAATAAATATTTTTTATTAAGTTAAACAGCGTTATACAACTTTACCTGAAATACTTTTCAACAGGTACCTACTGCGTGTATTTTGGATAGTACAACCCGAAGCGGTTGGAGTAATAAGTAAAGACCGAAATTGCAAAGAAATTGGTAACTTCCAAAAAAAACTAAATTGTTGTCACTAAGTGGTCTCTCAGAATGTCATGGCTATGGTACCATCATCACATTTATCACACATCATCAGCCACTTAATCCACTGCAGAACATAAGCCTCTTCTATTTACTACTACTTGGCGTTATTGGCTAGAATATAACCACGCAGATTTTTAGGGAAACCATGAAATTATATTTCTCAAAAGTAACAAGTGACACCAAAATATGAATGAGAAGTGTCCATAGTGTCCATTACATGTATAACCGGCTTCAAAAAAAGGAGAAGGTTCTCAATTCAAGGTAACATGTGATTCCAACAGCAAACTAGCTTTTAAACATGCTGTCCGTACTTTCTTTGCTAGCAGATTAAACGATTAAGCAATTAGGTTCAAATTATCACACATTTCGTCTTTATTTATTTATACATATACATTTATATAATGTATTAATTTATATATATTATCTATTGTATTATGTATTGTATGCATATATTATTATAGTAAGTATATTTGTGTCGTAGGCGTAGGGTAGTTTCATTGATAGTAAGTACCTAGTAAGTAATCTTGTATAGCACCGCCCACAACTTATCTGCTTTGCCTTAAGGTGGACTGGTAGAGAATGCCTTTTGGCATTAAGTTCGCCTTTTGTAGATTAAGGTTTTCTTTTGTGCAATAAAGATTAAATAAATAAATGGAAACCAATGACGGAAACCACAGATGATAGGATCTTGGAGAAGCCGGTTGAAGTTGGTTGTTTTTTCAATAATTCCAATATTATGCGAATTCGTGCTAAATCTAATTAAATGTCAAATAAAATATACCCTGACCCGATGTACCTACGAGTAGCTATTCCAATGTTGAAGTCGTCTGCATAATCAAGTTAAAGTTATACAAGTGATTTTATTGTTTTAATTTCGTCCATTTCGGAGAAGTACTGAACAGCGACAAATTGCAGGCAATGTTAAAGGCACTTTGACACAGTAAACTTTTTTGATCAGGGGGGGGTTACCATGACATACTAATGTGGTTCAGTTTAGGTCGAGAAATAGGTACAAGGCTATAGGAGTCGTATATCACTAGTATTATATTAACAGTAAACTGTCATTTATTAAATAAGACATTTTATTTCCATATTATTTGCACAAAAATATTATCGGTCTCTGCACTCGGCGAAGCCGGTATCGCAGAAGACCGTTAAAAGATAGTGTAGATATATAAACTTGTGTATGTAAGTGTGTATATGAGTGTGTTGATATATGTGTGTATATGAGTGTGTTGATGTGTGTGGCTACCTCGCTATATTATATCTAGTAATTAGGAGAAATAATTTACATTTTTTTCTAGATTTTCACGAGACCTGACTAACAGATTAGCAAGACTGAAATCATTTAGACAAAAAATTAGCTGAAACTATTGAGAAATAAACAAAACCTAAATCATCAGAACAACTGCTGGCCTACCCAAGATGCCATTCTGGATTCGTGTACGATAAGCGATAAGTCACGTGACCACAATAATGTATGGAAATGGTCATGTGACATTTCGTACCAATCTCATTCGCATACGTTTACCTATTACTTATCGCTTATCGTATACGATCTTGGCTAGGGCTACTATTCTCAGGCGCGTACCAGGACTTCGGTGAGGGGGAGGGGGGGGGGCACTACCCTATGATATGATAGTATTTTATACTTAACTAGCGACACGCCTCGGCTTCGCACGGGTACTATACCTACATAAAAACCTTCCTCTTGAATTTACTCTACCTATTAAAAAATATCTCATTACAATCTGTTGCGTAGTTTTAAAGATTTAAGCGTACAAAGGGACATAGGGACAGAAAAAGTGACTTTATTTTATACTATGTAGTGATGAAACAGCACCTAGGCATACATAAGTCTAGTGTGAGGGGGCATTGCCCCCCCCCCCCGGGATCCACGCCTAACTATTCTTCAGAGTTGGGCAAAAAGTAATATGATTACTCCTTCCGATTACTTTTGTATGTGCACTTTGTAATATTTATTGCAAAGTACACATACAAATGTAATTTATAGATATTACTTTTTGCCCAACTCTGCTATTCTTCAACGTCTTTCCTACTGTTACAGTGACATTTACTGTGCCAAAGCTTCCGTTAGTAACATTAATGATACCTTTGGCTTTATGAAAGGGATCACGAAGCATTGTAAACGTTTAAAAGCGTTCTGAATGTTCTTTGTTACTGTAAGTCGCAGCTATTACGAGTTGACCCTATTTGAATAAAACAACGAAGCAGAATACTAAAATGCTGTTTAATCAGGTAGATTTTGAACATGTCCAACTTGGGAATTCTTACAAATAAATACCACAGCTAAAATTATTTAATAAATACCACCACAAAGCCTAGCCAAGACGCCATTTTTTATGCAACCCTTGTTTAAGAGAGGTCAAAAAAGGTGAGTGGCGTGGGTAACAATTTGAGGCGAAGCCGAAAATTGTTATTAAAGACGCCACGAGCATTTTTTGACTCAGTTAAACAATGTTGCATACAATACTTTTTCTATGACCACACACTTATTTTCAAATAAAATTGTAAATTTGAGAAATATTCTTAGTCAATCACAATTTTATTAATCATCAAGGTCGGGCGAGAGCAGTCAAAATTTAAAAAGGAAGCTCCTCTATGGTTTACCATTCATCAGAAATGACATAAAATTAGGTTGGCAGTCATGTATTTCATTACGTCTTGTATACACGAGCTGTCTTAAAATCCAAAAACGCACTGCTTGTCTGCCCGAATTCGTTTATAGGGAATTGACCATAATATAGACTTATCTTGACATCTGTAAGGTAGGGCTTGAAGGCATGTTCACGACCTTGTACAAATAAAAGTGCGGGAGTAGAAAAAGTAATAAATGTACGAGAATTACAGATCGTACGAAAAGTCACGTGACCATTTCCATACATTATTATGATCACGTGACTTATCGCTTATCTTAGATTACAAAATGGCGTTTTGGCTAGGCTGTAGGTACAATGAGTTGGAAAGTAAAGGATACGTTAGGTTTTACTCGATACGTAATGCATTATATTGCGTTTGCACTGACATATTAAGGTGCATTCAGACCAAACGAGCATTCGCTATTCTACCCTTTCTACGAAATTCGATCGTTACACAAAACGTGATTCGGTGATTTCGTAGAGTGGGGCATGCCGCGGCCACGACATGGGTCTAAGGCGATCGGCTTAGCGGAAAACCATACGTGCGAGAGCGAGTACCCATATCGGTATTTCGCTCTAACTCATGGATTCGCTCGCCGCTGGTCGCGTTAGACCAATTTCGTGGCCAGGCCATTAGAGCGAGCGCGATGGCCTGCGTTAGGTATCGAATAAAACCTAACGTTACCGATATTTGCAAAGTCATGGTACGGCTATCAGGTCCTGATTTTACCGTTTATCGTGCTTTGTGTCACTTTTGCACTTATAAACGAGTTAGAACGTGGAAGGGATTGGGTTAGATAAATATCCTTTTTGTTTCTTGTATCTATGTCTTGTGAGTTTGTACGTAGTGTTGTGTCTCCTTCCGTCCCTTTACCAAATGGTCCCTTCGGAAGACCAGCGCTGGCTGAAGAGCCAGCATCATGCTGAGTAGGGCCCATTTTGTGACATTATGTTTACTGTATTTTGTACGTTTTTGTTCTGTAAAGTGTAGGTAAGTGTCATGAATAAAATAAATAAATAAATATCATGGGACATCTTACACAAATCAACCTAGTCCCAAGGTAAGCTCAATTAAGGCTTGTGATGTGGGTACTGGGTACTAGGTGACGACATATGAGGAGTGTCTTTTCAAAAGGGCTTATTTCCAGTTGTAACTTTTTTTGGGAAATTGAGAAAAACATAAATCCACAGTTTTCATTTCGATATTCTTTCTGTGTTTTTGATATAGTCCTTAAGTGAGTTGATATAAATGTTATGCCACTAAATATATCGCTTTATCAACTTAATTTTTAAGTTAATATACCATACATTTTCAGAATTAAGCACTTTTGATGCGAAACTTTTAGAATTAAGCTGTTTTGTTGTGGACTTGTGAGATTATCCAATAATACACAAGCTGTTTTTCAAGGAAATTTTACAAATATTTCATTTCTACAAAAAGTACTTAATAATAAGTTATTATAATAAAATATACACTTCTAAAAGCTTGTATCATTTTCTTAGTATAAGGGAGAAATAGGCCCTTTTGATAGTTTTGATACGGACTTTGATATTTTAACATTTTGGTGGACAAGAAGAGGCTTATTAGAACTTAAAATTCAAAACATACATGTATTTCTCTACTTTTAGCAAAACTACATTCATAGTTTAAAAAAAGTTGAAAGTGGAAATAAGCCCTTTTGAAAAGACACTCCTCATATGTAATAGATAGATACATATAGATACGTAAATACATAGACAGCCATGGCCAAGGAACAAATATTTGTGATAAATAAATACACAAATAATGCTTTGAGTTTGTGTTTTCATATCAGAATTCTAACTCTAAAATAACTGTCTATTCTGAGTACCATTTAAGTGCTTTGAGACCAGAGGCCCATTTCTCGAAAGCTTGTAACTTGTAATACAAGCGGAAGTCCTTATCTAATTAATAGTGTCAAAAAGAGACTTCCACTTGTATTACAAGTTACAAGCTTTTGAGAAATAGGCCTCAGGTCAGCTACGTGGTATCCCAAGCTGCATCGTAATGTGATATTAAACGCACAGGTGGTCTGGATCGCTTCGAGTACAGTCTGCCACAAATGTTTGGACATTTTACGATCGCATCCCATTAGCATACTATTTGAATGCTTAATATGACGCAAAGTTAACAATTATTTTTCTAACTGTATACTTAATTGGGGTGTATTGGTATAGGTTTTTGCTCATTATTAGAAGTAGGTAACTCCTATCTTTAGTAAATGTGACACAATTATCACTTTTCTAAATTAAAGGTATTAATCCATATATCGTACTGATGACCTTTTGTGAAGCGACATAAATGTATATCCGAATCACAATAAATATAGCTTTTTCCATACAGGTTTATACAGGGTGAATAATGAGTAACCCGACAAACTTCTGACAGTGAGAGAAAACTACGATACGCTACCCTACCAAGCGTTAGCGATTGGCAACTTGACTAAGCATCCCGATTTTCAATTGATTTAGTATTTTTCTTTGGTCCTTTAACTCTATTTCAGTTTCGTATTTCAAATAGACGGTTTCAGCTGAGTGATTTTTCATATCATGGACGAGGAAGAGATATTACTTGTAGTCAAGTGATTTGTTACAGTAGGTAATTTTTATTTGCTCTTCATCCACAAGTAGACTATTTAAATAAATGCAACCCTTTTAGAGGATTATCCTCTGGATTACAGACTAAAAATCTAAGCAAAATCAAACATATAAACAAAACGCCACAAAACAACACAAAACTTGCACAAGAAAAAACACACTACAAGCAACCAAAATAATAAAAAAAACAATCCTTACTTGTTGAAATAGAAGCCGCCAGAAGAAGAGAGAAAAGAAAACAATTAATAAGTAAAATAGAAGTAGTAAACAAGTGTCAGCCTATTAATGACATAATATTTATATTTTTATCCGCTATTATATAAAATTTGATGATTTTTAGGGATCTGTAGTAAATTTGGAACCGTTATATTTTCGCCATGTCCGTCTGTCCGTCTGTCTGGCAGCATAGCTCCGTATGACTGTTAGTAGCTACTAGAAATTTGCAATTCGGTATAGACATACCTACATATTAATCACGCCGATAAAGAGGTAGAATAAAATGTTGATAAAAATATTGTTGTGAGAAAGTAATTGATTGATTAGGATTACTATATGACTTAAAGGCACATAATCCAAAACAGAATAAAATCAATGTCTCCCGTTGACATTAATGAGTCACGTATACAAATGAGTCTAAGTAAAACAAGTTGGCCGTGTGGTGACGGTAGTAAGAATACATTTGTCACCACCCCAACTCCTCCCGCGGGTGTCGTAAGAGTCGACTAAGGGATTTAAGTGTCACTGACCATTATTAAAAGATTGATGATGGGCAGCAGCGACATCATAAGTGGACACATTACTGCAATCGCCAATCCGCTTGCCCAGCGTGGCGATTATGGGCATTTACCTCCTAATGCGTCTATACGCATAGTTAATAGGAAAGGCCTACGTCCAGCAGTGGACTATCATAGGCTGAGGATGATGACGATGAAAACAACAAAAATAACTGACCAATTCTCTTAAAGATCTTAAACTGCATTAACTTTTATTACGACACGACTATCTATTTAACTACTTATAATTTCATATCAGCAGGCCTAAGCGAGATGCCATTCTACAATCGTATACGTTAAGCGATAAGTCACGTGACTATAATGATGTATGGAAATGGTCACGTAACTTTTCGTAACAATCTGTCATTCTCATACATTTATTACTTATCGCTTATCGTATAGTGTATAGCATGGCATCTTGGCTAAGCCTGCACACCTAAATTTATTCCAACTATACATATTGATAATGATGATGAGCAGCAGCGTCATCATAGAGTAGACACATTACTGCAATCGTCAATCCGCTTGCCCAGTGTGGCAATAGGGATGATGACTGTAGTTAAAATAAATTATTTAACGTTATGCACGACATAATACACGAAGAAATTATCAATAAGTTGTAGATTGAAGTAATTTTTGTACAGAACTTCTATTTAATAAATTGAAAAGAACTTAAAATAGTAGGTCATTTGGCAGTACTCAAACGTGACGTCACTTTTGAGTATTTCATATAAAATTCCATAGTGGTGAATTCTGGTGATCGTTTTGACAGTTCGAAAAAAGATGCTGATTTGACTTGCCAGTCATCATTCTTATTATGGGCATTTACCTCCTTAGGGTGAAGACACATATATCAGCATGCGTACGCATATTGTCTAATGAAATTGGTCGTTTAATATAAAACGTTTAAGCAAGCGTACGCGTGCGGAAAGCTGGACGTGGCCCCACACTAAACTGACATTTTCTATAGACAAAATGCGTTCCTACGCATGTTGATAAATGTGTTCACCCTAATGCGTCTATACGCACAGTTAATTAGGAGAGTCCTACGTCCAGCAGTGGACTGAGATAGGCTGATGATGTCTGTATACATTTTAATAGGTTACAGTATCTCGCTTCAGAACAATCTCTGTCCATTTATTTTTTGCCAAACTGAAAAATACCCACAAAGCTAGAAACTGGTAAAAAAGTTAGAGTTGTGGACAGATTCGGGCAAAATTGCTGCGTAGCACCGATTCACGGAATAAATATTCTACGAGAAAATACAAAAAGCCGAGAACGAATGGGAAAAACATTTTTCTAACTGTGGATTTGGGTGCGATCTTTATGGCTGGCTATCTATCTACACGTAATATATAACTTTTTTTTACCATTTTATCTGAAACTATTGAATGAAAAAGTTTGCATGAATGATTTTGCTACATATGCCATCATACTTTAAAATGTGACCAATCGTGGCTGTTTTTTTGTTTTATAAATTATTCAGAATACTACATTCATTTAAACTTTCACGATTATCACTCATATTTTAACGAAAAACGAGACTCGCGTAAACGCAGTCGCAGTCTGCTTGCGATAATGTCAGAATAATAGTAAACTTACGATTAAGTCCCGTTTGTCGAACTACAAATAATTTTTAAAATAAATTATTTAAATTTCAATCGATAATCACTAAATTATGGAAAATTATAATACCGTGGTGTGCCACAACTATAACCTATAAATAAAATTGTACGTCTTCTGCATAATTTGATTTCAAGCCCGGCCCGTTCCCAGGTTTTCCTTTCGTACGAGCCAGAATTCCCAAACAGGACAGAACTCCTGAATAAGACAAAATTCTTGAATAAGACATCAGACTCTAGCCATATCGCGTTATGAGAATCCCGACGTTTATCTCAATTTGTGTAACACCAGCCTTCAAGTTCCACTTGCTTGCCGTACGTGCAAGTTAGGGTCTCAGGGAAACCGGTGCAAGGTGACCTTATAGTCCGGAATGGCTTAAACACACATGACCCACGTTAGAATTTAGAATACCTAGCCTTCGGGTCCGAGAAAGAGACGTCGGGCTTACAATCACTGCTGACGCAAGATAAAGCAGGACAGGACTATTACCTTCGTGTATTCTGAAGAGTTTTCTAAGATCAAACGGAGTGTACACTTCGATACACACTAGATCAAGATACATCTAAGAAGGACTCGACTTGATACATACGGAAACATCATCTTGTAAACATGTTAATAGGTTTGATTTGTTTAGGTTAGTAACTAATTAAGACAAAATTTGTACTGTAAAGCGTGTTAATTTGTTAGATGTGCTTATTTGGAAGGGTTTCCTCGGAAGACAAGCGTCAGGAGTCAGGATTCTTTGATTGTATACTCTTTGTAAAAATAATTGTTAACCTTAAGCTAATTGGAAGACTCTTCTGGAATGCTATGAATTATGCTTACTAGTTATGTTATACCTACTTTAAGAATCTTGTATGATTTTAATTATATTTGTATAATTATGTTGTTCAACTGGAAGCCAAAAATCAAAGTGTTCAATAAAATTCATTATAGTCCATGATCTGTGCCACAAACATACAGTCAAGGAGATTGATGATTTTTAGACCTTACCACAGTAATATGAAATATAATCATTGATTTGAAAAATGGGTGTAATACTTTTACAAAAGTAAAAAAAAATGACATATCAACACTTAAGCTAAGAAAAATACGAATATTATTGAAAAAATAAGATCCAATTTTATTGCCTATCTCTGAATCTTGATCTTACAATGTTTTGGTATGTATATGTAGATGTACATGGAGAAGGATGAAAGGTATAAGCTGGAAAGAAAAAAAGACTAACGAAGAGGTGTTGAATTTAGTAGGTGAGACAAGAGCTTGTTGAAAACGATAGAGAACAGAAGAGGAAACATGTTGGGGCACCTGATACGTTATGACGACTTTATAAAGACCATAATTGTAGGCGAAATTGAAAAAAGAAGAGAGAGAGAGGAAGGCGAAGATGTGCATTTTTAGATCAAACCAAAGAGAAAGTTAAAGTAGTGACGTATCAGGAGCTCAAAACAGTAGCAAAGACAAGGACAGAGTGGCGAGAACTCCACCGACAAGAGCAAAGTTCTTAAATTTGTGATGATGATGATGTAGATATGTATTTTTTATGGATGTATGTGCTATTTCATATCCATTTTGCAAGTTGTGTTAAAGTTTTGCACCCATAGTTCCGATCACTAGAAATCTTATTCTCTTCTTATTTTAAACTAGCGACCCGCCCCGGTTTCGCACGGGTACTATACCTACATAAAAACCTTCCTCTTGAATTACTCTACCTATTTAAAAAAATCTCATTAAAATCCGTTGCGTAGTTTTAAAGATTTAAGCGTACAACCCTTTGTACGCTTAAATCTCGCTTAAATCTTTATGTCCCTACATAGGGACAGAAAAAGTGACTTTATTTTGATTTTGTTCCCGACTAACGTTAGCGTGGCATCTTGCCTACGCACCCTAACTTGTATTTTCTAGGTAAGTGTTAGGAATAACATCACTGGTGTCAATTCACCCCAGCGTCCAAGCGTCACGTTGAATTATTTATAAGTCGAGGCAAAGGTAAATAATACCTTTTTTGTGAACCTTTGTAAGAAAGCATTTGTGAAAAGTCTTTGTTTCAGAATCCTCGGGTTATTTTTTATATTTATTTCGTTAATGAAATGCAAATGTAGACATTGTTTGCTGTTGAATTTTAAAGCGGATTTTAGTAAACATAATTATTTTGATTTGAAAAAATTAAGAAAACTGATAACAAAGGTTATATGAATTTGCATAAAGTGTAGTGTAGTCGTATGAAAATAAAAGTATTTTATTATGTTAGTGTTTTTAAGTAAAATATTGTTTGACATTAATTTGAACTGCCAGAATTGAAAGCTAATAAATATACAAGTAGACGTTTAATATGTTATAAATGTTATAATTTTGCAGCAGCCATTCAACCACTTATTTTACTTTTGTTAGCTATTATTATCTATGGTTCTTAATTTTTTTCATAATATTTTAATTTGTTTACAATAACGGTTCATGGTTTTAAAAAACGAATCTGATTCAGTATAAAAAAGCCCACAGAAACACGCAATAAGTTGGTTAAGGTTTTTTATAATAACGACATTTTGAGAAAATTTACTTCAAAACGAATTAAGAATGTATACGTAAAAAATACTCGTTGACTGAAATACAGTTTTTACGAAATACTATGCAACATTCTTATAAAAAAAGTATAGAAGACGAGAATATACGCTACTACTGCGTTGTAGCAGTAATAACAGATAAGTCGGGATATTCACTTCCTACGCGGTATTACGGCGAATCATATGGAAAATGCGAGTGTTTCATGCCGATACAAAAATAGAAGATATTTTATTACTTTACTCGTAAATGGGTTTTGGTTGGTGTACCTACAACACAACGAACTCCAAAGGAATTTTACGTGTTTGTAGAACATGCAAATATTGCAATATTTTGTAATCTTGTAGATTCGTTAGTGAAATTGTTATTCTTAATTTTATCGCAAGTTTAAGGAACGCACTATCCGACGCGCCAGGAGCAGGGATCGGATACCGGTATTTTCAACCAAACCGGTTTTGCCTCTAGACGTCAAACCGAAATAATAGTGTTCTCGTTTTCGGTTACCGGTTTTTAAACGGTTAATATGAGAGAACTGTTCTTCAGCAGGTTTTGTTTTTGTTGAACGAAATTAACCGGTTTCTACGTCAGAGATGTCAATGTCAGAGATACAACGATGGCTCTGAGTTTTGACTAGGAATATGGAGGTACCGGGTTCGATCGTCGTAGTAGGCAAACGTTTTCCATATTTGCGTTTTATAATTTAGATACCGAGAAAAATCGTTTTAAGAATTCATTAATATGCATTGGACACTTTACTTTAAAGGTCATCATCATCATCATCAGCCTATGTACGTCCCACTGCTGAGCACAGGCCTCCTCTCATAAGAGGGTATGGGCAAGTCTCCACGCGGGCCCAGTGCGGATTGGAGGCTTCACATACACCTTTTGAATTTCTTCTCAGATGTAGGTATGCAGGTTTCCTCATGATGTTTTTCCTCACCGAAAAGCTATCGATAAATATCAAATGACATTCCATACATAAATTCCGAAAAACTCAGTGGTACGGACGGTGATCGAACCGACCACCGCCTGTTTGAAAGTCGAGTGCTTGAACGACTAGGCTACCGAAGCTTCTAAGGTCTTTCTTTAAAGGTCATTGGGTGTTATTGACCCGCTTTATGATTTTTCACGTACAGAGACCAAACTAGCTTTAAAATAGAGAATTAAATCATTTCCTTACCTATGTATCAACCAGGAAAAAAAAGTTATTCGACAGTTTGTGTCCGAGATAGTGTTTTAAATGTTTTTACTTTCAGCATTGTGTAATTCCGTAAACGGTTGTGACCTACTAGTCGTAGTAGGTAGCAGACGTTGGTCTTTCAATCTGGAAGATTCTGGGTTCAAACCTCAGTTCGACCAATGAGTATTTTGGAACTTATGTACGAAATGTCATTTGATATTCAGAACTAGCTTTATGGTGAAGGAAAACGTCGTGAGAAAACCGGTCTCTAATCTCAATAAGGCGTTTCCACAAAAAATAGTGCTACGTTAAATCATGAGATTAGGTTGCCAAGCGGACCCCATGCTCGCTAGAACTGTGACTGGTGCCGAAATAACGCTAATAGGGTGCTGAATGTCAGCATTGCACAAAGTATTGTATTGTATTTAGCGATGGGCAATTTCTGAAACATTTCACATATTACACATACATACTTCTGAAAATTACATAATTGACAAGAAACGTTTCTGAGAAAAATGTTACCGAATAAATTTCACTTAAATTTCATGTCACTTCTCCGCTACTTCTGACACCAGTAGAACGGATTATGATTATTAAATTCGTAACTTTAGGCGGCCTTTATACCTGTAAATTTTACGTAAGTACAACTTACGAAAAACTGGACGAAGCTTTGTGCAAGAATGAGATATTATCACTATCTCATTCTTGCATATAGCTTCGTCCCTAGATTTACGTAATTAACTTACAGGTGTAAAGCCGGCCTTATACGAAGGACGGAAGTTCAAGACCGAGTTTAGATTTTTTTCAGTTTTTTTTTTGTATATACAATATACAGGTTGTCGCTGACTATGCTTTATAATAATAATAATAATAAGCTGGACGCCCTGGATCGAAGGGTCCGTACACTGCTCACCACACATCGAATGCTACACCCGCGCTCATCAGTTATGAGATTGTACATCCCGCGGAAATGTGGGGGCCGCGGCTTCTTAAATGCCAAAAACCTCCACAACCGCGAGGTGTACAATCTTAGAAACTATTTTCTTAACAATGAGTGCGGGATGCATCGAGATGTGGTGGCAGTAGATCGGAACCTCACCCCGCTCTCCTTGGCAAAAGAGAACTGGCGCAAACCTGTGGTACTAAGCACCGAGGACCGCAAGGCGGTATGGAAGAGCAAGGAGCTACACGGGCGGTTCTACAAGGCCCTCACGGGACCTGATGTGGATCTGCTCGCGTCGGTGAACTGGCTACGATTCGGGGACCTCTTCGGAGAAACCGAGGGTTTTGCCTGTGCAATTGCTGACGAGGTTATCATGACGAATAACTACCGGAAATATATCCTGAAGGACGGTACGGTCGACATTTGTCGGGCATGCCGCCGTCCCGGTGAGTCACTCAGGCATATTATTTCCGGTTGTTCTCAGATTGTTAACACCGAGTACTTGCACAGACACAACCTCGTAGCCAGGATTATACACCAGCAGCTTGCTCTTCAATACGGCCTTGTGGGCTTCGAAGTGCCGTACTATAAGTACACACCTGCGGCAGTTCTCGAAAATGGTCGTGCCACGCTCTATTGGGATCGATCTATCATCACGGACAGGACTATTGTAGCCAATAAGCCTGATATCGTGCTGATAGATCGATCCCAACGCCGGGCAATGCTCATCGACATCACCATCCCCCATGACGAGAACCTCGTGAAGGCCGAGAAGGACAAAGCCAGTAAGTACCTTGACTTGGCTCACGAGGTAACCGACATGTGGGAGGTTGATTCGGCGATCATTGTACCGATAGTTGTTTCTGCGAACGGTCTCATAGCGAAGAGTCTCGATCAACACCTCGAGAGGCTCTCGCTAGGTGGTTGGGTCAAGGGTCAGATGCAGAAGGCGGTAATCCTGGACACGGCGCGCATAGTCCGGCGGTTCCTCTCCCTGCAGCCCTAACCACCGGCAGCTTGGGCCCGCCCCGTTGCCGGCGGCGCCCTAGGTTAGGTTTTTTATAAAGTATTTATGTGTTTTATATTGTTTTTGTATGTTGTATTATATTTTAATTTTATAAATATTGTTATAAAAAGCCTAGCCTAAGAGACATGAGAAATAAAGAGTATAATAATAATAAATCATTTATTTCGGAAGGTGAGTCTTAACATGCGATATCAGTGTATTGCTGGTTGAAGTGGCTGTTATAGATAAATAAATTAATTGACAAACTTGACAAGTTTCACGGAACGAAATAAATTCTGTTCTTCATAAATACCGGTAACCGAAATTGATTCGTTCTTTATGAAAACGTTATTGCTAATTATCGGTTAATGACAGAACAGAAATTTTAACTGTTTACGAACAATATTAACCGGTATTTTGAAACCGGTTCCGATCCCTGGCCAGGAGGTCAAAATTAGCAGGCTTATTATTTATATTCCTAATGATATAGAAGCAGCCTGCAAAGTTTGTTTTCCCAGTTTAAACATTAATGTACCTACTATTATTAAAGCCACATTATTCAGTATATTTTGTGATTCGACGGCCTGAAAATAAATATTCGTTTAATTTGTCTTAATATGAACTGAAACAATAGGATTACCAACTCATCGCCCGTCACAATGCGAACTGGAATTAAAAAACAACAAATGATCGTCCATAACGTGGACGTATTTTGTTTGTTTCTCTGATACAAATGGCCTGTCGACAGCAAACATTCAAATATTCATGACACACGAAAATTACGAAATACCGATTTCAAAGAGATCGAGAGCTGAAATTTTTCTTCAACAGCCTCTCAACACCGTCCCCAAATGACGGTGCAACGACTGTCCTACCTTCGTGGGATGCGACCCGGCCACAGCTGCAGTAGCGAAAACGCGGGAGCAGCCACACATACTCCAGGAGTAGTATCGTTTGTATATTCAGTTCAGTTAGCCTACCGCGAACTCCAAAGTTCGCAAATTTTGTTTCTGTCACACCAACGCAATCATCATTAGAGTGACAGAGACAAATCCTCGAAATTTGCGAACTTCGGAGTTTGCGGTAGGGCCGCTGTATTTTGTACCTATTTACGAAACTATTCACTAAATCAAACTATTCTTATTCGTGCAGTCAAAAGTCACCTTATTCACTTGGAGCGAGCTCAACGTGCATTAATAAAGGTTATGTACTTCAAAAAAAAGAGATTCCCTACCTCAGAGCTCTATAGTTTAAGTGATCTTCTATCAGTAAGGAAGTTATATATATTGTATTGCACAATAAAAACGCATAGAGTTTTACCATACAATCCCAATTATAAACGGAAAAGGCAAATTATCAACGTGACAATGGTAACTAAGAACAGGACCGCATTTGCTAGTAGGCATTTTGCCTCAAGATCAGCTCGCCTCTACAATAAAATAAATAAAGCTATAGATATTCACTCAAAAACTTATTATGAATGCAAGAGAGTGCTTACGGAATGGCTGAAAACGAAAAGTTACGAAGAGACAGAGGACTTATTGATTTAGATCAATCACCCACACACACACACACACACACCCACACACACACACACACACAAACACACACACACACACACACACACACACACACACACACACACACACACACACACACACACACACGCGCGCGCGCACACACTAACGCGGTGTATATCACCGCTACCATACCTTAGCTAAGTTTATTTTTATTTTTTATGTAATATCAATGTTTTGTAATATTTTGCAAGCTTAGGATTAAATCTAGTTAATATCATAGTAACAAGTACCCATGTATAATCATGTTTTTGGAAGAGCGGTGTCTCCCAACACAGGCAGAAATGCTTACTGGGCGGCCCCATCCCTTTGAATGTATATGTACTTATAAAGAAATAAATATTTTTGTATTTTGTATTTGTATTTTTTTTGTATTCTAAGGTTATGGTCGATTTAAAACGTCACCCGTGGCTGGCTGCGGGTTGTTACGCCCGCAGCGCGGGTGGATGCTGGTCAAACGACTATTCCCTGCGCGGAGGACACAAACGACTGTTCCCGAACATTCCCAAACATGCCTACCATGCGATCACTGTGGGTGACGGGCTACTGTCAGTCGCGAGTGGCATTCACTACTATGACGTAACGAACCTACCCTAAATCTGAAATAGGTCTTTGTGGCATTATATGTACAGTCGAGTGCATTAATATATAGACACATTTGTAAGGAATCGGTATGGAGAAGTGTATATATATTAATGCCCTTGACTGTACCGAGGATGTTGGCGGTGCTTTATCGCTGTACCGAAATGTGATAATAAGTCAATTAAACAAATTATTCTAAGATTGGGGTTTAAATACCACACGCGGCCGGCTGCGGTTGGTTTCGTTAACGACGCTACACGCGACGGAAAAAAACGACCACGACCGGTCCAGAACATTCCCAAACATAGTGCCATGGGATCACTGCGGGCAACGGGCGGCGTTTGCTACCATGACCTAACTAACCTACCCTAAATCTGAAATAGGTCTTTGTAGTATTATGGTTACCGAGGATGTTGGCGGCGTTTTATCGCTGTACCGAAATGTGATAAGTCAATTAAATCAAACTATTCTAAGGCTTTTTTCGTACACAATGCTAGATGCGGCGGGAAAAAACGACCGGTCCAGAAAATTCCCAAACATACCTACAGATGTAGGGCAAAATCCTTTCTCTTCGGCTTTTCACGGAAACGCCCGAATTAATCTCCCTGTCTCAATTAGCGTCAGTGCAATATATACTGAAGTTCATTGTGATAGCAATATGAATTCGGATGTTTCCGTGAAAAGCCGAAGAGAAAATATTTTGCACTACATCTGCGATCACTACGGGCGACGGTCGGCTTTCAGTCCCGGGCAGCGTTTACTACTATGACCTACATAAGTAACCTACCCTAAATCGGGGGGGCTAGCATATCCCGTCTTCCCGTAAAATACAACTTTACAACCTTGTATAACAAATAAACTATTGTTACTTAACCATAAATTCGGCTGTAAAATGACCTCCCTTAGTGTACAGTATGGGGTCCTTCAAGAAAGGAGTTTATACATTTTTAAAGGGTCGGCAACGCGCACATGACACATCTGTAGTTGCGGGCGTCCATAGGCTACGGTAACTGCTTACCATCAGGCAGGCCGTAAGCTTATTTGCCACAGTCAAAATAAAAAAAGTAATGTCTGACTGTCCACCCTCGTAACGAGTAATATGATAGAAATATCAGTAACAAAAGGTAAAGGGATTCGATTTGTCAATTTTCTGCTCCGTGACCCGAACAGGTGGGTTTCAGGAACAAATAGATTACTGTGAGGGCACATACATCAATATGTCTTATTGTCAAGTATCCCAGAATGTCCTATATATATAGGAAGAGGAAATCATTTTAGTGATCGAGTACCGTTTCTATTTCAGCGATATTTGATACTCCTGGGTTTAATATTGAGGATGAAGTCGCCGCATCGTTGTATCTGGGTATTTTCACTTTTACAGCAGGCTTAATTGCAGTCAGGTTCGTATCAAAAATGAAATACGATATAAATAATAAAATAAAATATATAAAAAACATTTATTTCAGACAATTGGAGTCCATATGATTTAGTAGAGATAGGTACTTACAAAACTATCGTTAGCTTAAACAACTATATTTAGGAATTTAAGCTTGATCGGCGCCGGCGTTATTATAATTTTTATTTTAATATATCGCTTATAGTTTATAAACAAATCTTATTTAAGATTTATTCAAGATCCTATTTCAAGAAATGGCTTAACAAGTATTTTCATCATCAACTATCAAAATGCTTATAAAATTAAAATTATTTAATATAAAATTATTAAAATTAACACCAAAATTATGTTTTTTTTTATTTTGTGCTTAATTATCGTTACCAACGTGACTAATAATTAAGGTTTTCAGGCTAATTGGGTGCCCGTAAAAGTGAAAGAGCTCTTCTTTACATTTATTACATCTTTTATTAATAATTTATTTGTTAATTTTTTCGTGTTTACCATTTCCGAATTTGGGGCTAATTTATGACACCTTTTATTTGTATGGTATTATTGGGTATAATGGGTATACCTGCCGATAAACGAGCAATATTAATAAGTTCTACAACGCCGAACGAAATATGAAAAAAATATAATATAGGGTGGGCCAGTGATAAATTCACGTTCGTCTCGACCTCCTTTGTTAAAATGAAAGAAAGAAAAAACATTTATTCGCGACACAACATAATATACACATTAAAACACAAAATAAACAGGAATATAAAAAATAAACTAAGTGCCACAAAATGGACTCCAATTCAGCATATTGGTGGGCTGTTATCACAGCAAATTAAATGCATTTAAACCATTGGCCCACCTTATATTGTCTAAATAGTATCATGCATGTAGTATTATGCCGTGTGGTGCCAGCAGTAAGAAAGAATACATTTTGTCACCACCCCAACTCTTTCTGCGGGTGTCGTAAGTGTCGACTAAGGGATTGAAGTATCTCAGACCATTTGATAGAATATTGATGATGGGTAGCAGCGTCATCAAGTAGACACACTACTGCGATTGCCAATCCGCTTGTCAAGCGTGGCGATTATCGGAATTTAGTTCCTAATGCGTTTATGTTACGCATAGTTAATAGGAGAGGGTTACATACGTCCCGCAGTGCACTGATATAGGCTGATGATGATGATGATCATGTTTTGTTAAAACCGTGCTACATTTGAGCGGAAAGCTCTGGCAAATGCATTTTCTACATTTCCCACATTTTACTTTTTGGCAGCTCTCCGGTCCGTGCGAGCATTCATACCATTAAGAATCCTATTCACCAAAACATTTCAAAAACCTTCTGGTTTATATCTTCGTAAAGCTCATCGCACACATCACGGAATCTCGGAATGCAAGTAGGCAAATTACTTATCTACTGGTTGCAATCAGTTTTTACTCTTAACTTTCCGTTAACTCCTCCATTCCGTTCCGTTGTCCATTCTGGAAAAATATTAATATTTTGACACCTTTAGACGACTTAATCAAAATTACCTTTTAAAAAATCTAAATATTCAGCTAACGAAGCGTTCCTGGTCCCAAGCATCCCTGCCTATTCGGTATGAGGGTTTAGAAATACGAAATATTTCATGTGTGGCTTCTCCTGCATTTCTGGCATCGATCCACAGCACGTCTAATCTCACACGAAAGATCCTAAGGGCTCTGCCTATTACCGACTTTAATTTCAAAAGCAGGATTGGATGTAAAGATTTATTCGAGAGATGTAATCCTCAGACGGCTTGCATATATTATATTTTATAGCAATAGTCCAAAATTGAATATGAAAATATTTTAAATAATGCGTTCCTTTTTTATCTGCCAACCCTTTGCCACTACATGTGAACTTTGTTAACGATCACTAGTCTTAGCAACAAAGCTATGACAGTAGTCATAGCAGGGTGTAGAATATCTGGTCTTGTGAGCGTCAATCTTAAATTCTTTTCGACTCGCAAAGCAAACTTACCCATCCCTTGATCAAATGTAAATAAACTCGCCTGTGCTTGAACTGGCGAGATTCGGGCATACATAAAATATCGGGTCACTCAAAATCGAAACGTAACATGTCTTCATGTTCGCCTGCAAATTATGATCTTTTGGAGTGGGCTGGTTTCACCTCGTGACCTATATCGACTTTACGAGATTTATATCTGACAGTTTTGAGTGTAAGTTACGTAGTTTTAGTTCGAGTTCCACTACGGGTTAAGTCGGATATGTTGATGGGAGCGTGTTTTGAATTTATCAATGGGTCTGTATAAAATTGGGTATTTATTCGGTCAACCAAACACTATTACTTTTACATTAATAATATTATAAATAAGGGTTAACCTGTAACTATCAAAAGTTCGTTCTTAGATCTCGCGGGATATTCTACATTCTTCCAAAAACATCTAATAGAGAAAACAAAATGGCGGCCTGTCCTAATTGACCGATATTTACACATATCGCACTAATCCGTTTATCTCAGATCTGGGCCAACGCCCGCAGGGAGGTGTTGAGCCTCGTTCGCACCCTCGGGCTTGGGAATAGTTTAACACCCAAATAATCTGTCTGTTCAGCAATTAACAGACTACGGGGAATTCCGAGAATACCTGTGTGATTTAGTATGTGTATGGTTTTATTTCGATATAGTATTTTATAGCAACATTTTAAAAATATTCCTAAAGAAAATTGTCTTGCCTCTGTTGATGATGAATGATGGTACACTACACATTATAGTATGTACAGAGTGAAAAACCCGAATGGTAAGAATATCAAACATAATTATAAGTAATTCGATTTATAATTAGCTAAAGGAGTTCAAACGAGTATTTTCTTCTTAGCAGCATTGTTTGTTTCCAAAACCGGAGTGAGTAGAAATTTCGTTTTATTTTAAAAACCTCTTTTTAAATTATTGTGATATGATTCTAGCAGCAATAACGACGTTTTTCAAATAATAATTTTGAATTATTATCATTTTTTAATTAGTCGGTAAACTGGATTGTACGGCGGGGCTATTTCCACGATCCACGTTACACTATATCAATGGGTACCAACATTAAAATAGTAGGCTTTAAAGCATTAAAACCAAAATATGGGATATAACCTTCTCAAAATGCCTGCTTCCCTATGAACAGAAGAGGATACCATAGAACTTTAAATAATTACTCTGAGCCGATCTCAACCACGTTCCGCACAAATGTTACGAGTTGATGAAAATAAATTACTATGATATTTTAACTGCCTTCCATGCTGTTGTTACATAGGAGATACCATAATATTAGTATAGTTTACAATGGCCATGTCATCTTGCCACCCCTAGGACAATAATATTTCGTCTGTGTATAACTCAGTAACAGTAGAAGTCACTACCGTGCGGCAATAGGTGCCCACTTATTTTCAATTCACTTAATGTATCCATGTAAAATTGCAAAGCCGCAGCGGATACCTACATTAGATCTGAATCATATTATCGAAAGCACTAGACTATACTACATAAAAATCTATAAGCCAAGAAATATGTGTAGGACGCGATCGGCAAACTCTAGTAATTATTAAATTAGTTGTTACAAGGGTGTCGTACACGTCTGACATTTGAGCATAAAATCGATTGACCTTCATTTGCTCTCACTAACGACGAAGCTGATGCATAAAGGTTGCATTATTCAATAATGTTTCAACTATTTTTAATAGCGAAACTCGTAAAATCTCTTGGCAATTTTATATTTTTGTAACAAAGTATAGATGTAAACATAAGAAATCGTTTTAGCACCACTTTAAATTAGCCAATAAAATGAATTAATTTACTCGTAAATGTCACGATATTGTGACAGATTATATGTAGATGTACACGATATAATCCGTCACAATAGTTTTATTTCATGAATAGTTATCGCGGTATCCGAAGAAAACTTTAATACTTGTCAGGATCTTTTCTATGTGGTACAATCAAGTTTAAAATTGCCCTTAATGTTCTTTTGGTGTTACAAACGATATTATGTTTTAGTTTTTAGTATAACGTCCCACTTTGTCGCTTGCCATAAAGACGAGATTTCCTTGTATCTTCATATGAACAAACTGACAAAGCGGCTTTATAGCAAACGACAAAGTGAGACGTTTTACTAAACTCACTCACATAATATATTCTACTTCTACAGTGTGTTAACATGATGCAGGCTTTTATTTGAACCGAGGATTGAGATGCAGATTCTTAGCCAAACCATGTGCTTTATTTGTTTAAAAATCCTAATTTTAAAAGTAATTATCTTTCTAAGAAAACTTAATTGAGAAGCAATGTACTTCAAAATAAATTGTTAATTGGCACTTGCCAATGACAGATCGCAGCTACTCGCAATGTTTGACAACTAAGCAGTACACGCGTTACATTGATCATTCGAACGAAACAAAAATAATTGTACAGTTAATTTAAATATTTGTCAACTCTTAATACTTGAAAACGATTGCCAGTTTTGCGTATTATTACCCATTTTCGTAAAAGCCTGTCATGGTAACACACTGTATACTAACCATTGACAATCATTTAACAAGTTTACTATTACGGCTCTCGTTTAGTACGCAATACCTCACTCGTTTTCGCTTAAAGTTCAATCAATCTAAGGGAATGCCCCAGGAATCTTATAAATTTTCCCCACTGCCCAATATAATAAATTAAATGCTTGCTGGGATCTTATCAGCCCCTTTTACTGGGGAACTAGGTCAATGCTCCCAAGGTTCCGGGATCAGCGATGCAAAGGATGTTCCCTCTCAAGCTTGGCAAGTAAAGCGCTCGGACGAACCATTATCTTCTGGATTATGTAGAATCTGTGTCACAAGAGTTGAATGGGAGCAGAAATGGGAATTTAATTTTTTAAAGCGTAAATTCGAGGGAGAACGAACATTTTTATTCTACAAGAAATCTGTATTGTCAAGTTAAGAAAGAAACAAAACTTTTATTAGGTTATGTTGTTTTACGGTATTTATTTGATTCTAGACCCTTAAATGATGTATTGCTAAAAGTAGCAAAATGTAAACAACAAAAGAGAAGTCGAGCATGTAGCATAAATGGACAACATTTTATTGATTTGTAGTTTTCAAATAAAAAAAAAATTATACTAGAGTTATGAATAAAAAAAGTGTTGCTGCATCCTATTCAATTAACCAATTGGTTCATAGTTAAAACTGAAATATTACTAAAATGAGTACAATATTATTATGAATATTTTCATATTTTCCCTTTTCCTCGTCATGCATTATGAATACACGACCAAGCTGTATTATGTCATGTAATATCTTATGTTAAGGAAAATGGCGCATTTGGCAACCCAAATGGTATCGGCAAAAAGTCATACAAACCATAAATCATTTTCTGTGGGCTTATGGGCGTTAAATTCCTTAGGCTTATGGGGCGAAGGATTTAGGTGTTTTATTGAAAATATATTGTTTACGTGACACTTTGCCTGAATAAGTATACAACGGTAAATATGCTTTCATCGGGATTTTCAGCTCAGTAAACAGCTACGTACAAGTAGTAGAATTAATGGCAATATGATTTATCCTTTTTCAGCTACAAAGTTACATGTACATTTCGATACCAACTTCTGTATTATTGATTATATTATATAACAATTAGATTTAATACTTAAAAATTGATGTGGAATCATCAAAATATAATATAATATTATGATATGTTATCATTGTTTAGTCTTGCAAAGTTAGGAAAAAATCCAATTTTTAGTTTAAATTACTATTGCGTAGGGACGTATTGACGCATATCGCGTTTGAGGGACTTAGAGATCTGTCTGTTGAGCTGCCGGTATAAAGTCGCATCAACTGAGGATTGTAGAACCAGTTCACTCCTTTTTTCCATTAGTTCCTGAGTGGAGTCTGAGAGCTTTCTGGTCTTATTTGTCCGTTGGGCCTTAAAAAACTTAGACCCAGCGCTATGGACAGCTTCCACAAGCCCGTCGAATACGTCCACATCATTGCCTAGGCAATCGAAACGGTTTTGGAGTTCCAGCTGAAAACTCTTGGGGTTTTGAAGATGGAGTGCAGGACGGAGCGTAGACTTCATTAGTCGCGAGCGTTCTAGCTTAGGACATATATTCAACGTGCCTCTTACCAAGCGGTGATCGCTTCCGGTTTTAACCGTACTGATCACAGAAACATCGTTGAATATATGTCTCTTCGTCGACATGATGAAGTCGATCTCGTTTTTAGTTGCACCGTCAGGACTCATCCAAGTCCATTTTCTGTGCTCGCGTTTCTTGAAGAAGGAGTTCATCATGTAGAGTCCCTCTTTCTCCAAGAAACCAGCCAGCAGATGGCCCCGGTGGTTCCGACGTCCAACCCCAAATTGCCCCACCCTCAGCTCGTTACCATCTCTCTTGCCCAGTTTCGCGTTGAAGTCCCCCATAACAACGGTGGAGTAGGTTTTGGAGCTATGCATGGCTTTTGAAATATCATCATACATAGCCTCCACCTCGTCGTCGGAGTGTGTCGAAGTCGGCGCGTACACCTGTATGACCTTCAACGAGTATCTCCCAGATACTCTGAGTATAAGGTACGCCACCCTAGCCGACACACTCTCGATCTTGACCACGTTGTTTACGAGGGACTTGTGGACGATGAACCCGACACCTCCC
>JALPQI010001792.1:0-107506 GCA_025490895.1 Thaumatotibia leucotreta | reverse complement strand
CTCCCGAATCTCCCGATATGTAACATGCCTATCTTCCTTTATCAGTTGGCGAACAACATCGATGTTTTGATCGGTAACGGCCGTTTTCGGTCGACCCTCACGTACGTCATCCGCAAGAGACACACGGCCACGTTGGAATTCCGAATACCACCTGTATATGGTCGTCTTTGAAGGTGCTTCACTACTAAAAGCAATAGTTAATCGGTCTCCACATTGTTGTTATGTTAATCCACTTTTAAAGTCATAATAAATCATTGCTCTAAAACTTTCGCGGGACAGCTCCATTTTCACCAGCGACTCAACGACTTTAAAAAACAATTGAAAATCGGACATTGTTTTTTTTTTTCTAAGTGGCCAGTGTTTTCGAATAATGAGACTATGCTTGTAAGAAAGAGGTATAACACATGTCAAATATACGTTCCTAAGTATTAAATTCCCGAAATTTTCAGGGCATCCTACGTACTTTCACACTCGTTCGCAAATTCTTACTTACCGCCCTAAATACACCATGTACTATAAAAAAAGGGCTTTAAGGGCTTATTCAAAACAAAAATCAACATGCCAGCCTCAGCCTCCGTATAGGGTGCTTCTTATTTTTGCAATTTTGTAGGATGTTCGAACCAATAAAGGAGCTCTTTGCTGTCCCGATTGCAATTTTCTATGGTTTACTTATCAAATAACAAAATGAGAGGGTGCCCCATAGAAGATTGCAATCGGGAAAGCACAGTGCTCCTATATTGGTTCGAACATCCTACAGAATTGCAAAGATAAGAAGCACCCTACTCCGTTGCCTAGTTGGTAGTTAACCTGCCTACCAAGCTGGAGATTCCGGGTTCGAATCCCGGCGAGGGCATCCTTTGTGTATTTAATTATCACAAATATTTGTTCCTTGGTCATGGCTGTCTATGTTATTAAGTATCTATTTTATATATCGTCCCCTGGTACCCACACCACAAGCTTTAGGTAATTGAGCTTACCGTGGGATTAGGTTGATTTGTGTAAGATGTCCCAAGATATTTATTTATTTATAACATCGCATCCACTTCCACCCCTTTCTATTTTAATATTATTATTAGTCGTGCGGCTTCCGGGAAACCGCGTCAGCCAGCGCAGGCCCCCATTGCAGAGGTCCGACTCTTTATCGGTCAATCATAACAACTCGGTTGCTTACTGTTGCAAATTGGAATCGTTACCTAACTTCGCTGCGGGGCGCAGGAAACAATTGATTCTTACTCGGATATTTTCATTGATTCTTATCTGGGTATTTTGATAGAGCCTCACGCACCTGGGATTCTGTTTGTAAACTTGGAATGTACAGTGTATAAAAAATAACGTCGGTACATACGTCACCGTGATTAAGCTTAAATACAAGTCAGAAGGTCTAAGATTACATAGTACATTGAGGCGTTATTATTATTACAAAGACATACCTATAATTGATCCGAACTTTCGGTTTCGTCTTTTTGATAAGTGTTTAGTTCCCCTGGCCAAATCTTATGACTCGATCTTACAGAATGTGATTGTTGCTCACATATTAGTATTTAGGATTATAATTCTACTTGATTTTTAAATAGTAATAGATAAAACTACACGAACTGATTTCATCGCATGAAGTAATGAAGCAAGAACAAATTCGTAGTCGATTGACGATTACTTGCCAATCCCAAACAACAAAAATTAGGAGACTATTAAAATTAAATAGTTTTTTATTTGTTTTTTTAACCATTACGTGCCCTTCATAACCAATATATGAATACAAAAATATGTGTTCCTCACACCAATTGATCATAACAGTACGTACGGTCAAGAAATTGAATCTTTAGCAGTTTATGTCTCACTTTACATTGGACGTCTTAGTACATACATGACAACCAAATTAGCCTGAACCGCAAAGTGCTAAACATTCAATTTCCTCGACTGTACATAGAGACAGTGGCGGACAAAAGACCCTGAATCATGTAATTACAAGCAACGCGAGTAACCATTCATCGGTGCTCGCGCACTGCAGGTACTAAACATACAGTCTCCGTTCCGTGGGTAAAAAAGTAGAATGTGATGAATAAAAATAATATTTACGGTCCTTGTCAACATTTATTCAATTATGATTGAGAGAACAGCTGTGATGAGAGCGTCCGCACGCGGTTAACGAGTTACCTAACACGTGTGCGGTCACCCTTAACAATGTCACTAACCATCTCTAAGGCATCTGTATACGGGTCACTTCTCGGGCTTAACTTAAATTCTTAGTTACTAAATAGTTTTCTATGTCAATATTTGCCAATACATGTCAGTACATGCCAATATTTAGGTCGATTGCAATAAAATTGTACATGAAAACAATAGCTAACGTCACTCCTTTGTAGCGTTGAAAATGTCGGATGTTTTTTTCCGACATTTTCAATGTCGTCAATGTTTTATCGTGAAAATATGAAAATTTCGTTTTTTTCGGGTTTTTACAGTAATAATCAATGTCACTGTCACTGTCACTCTTTGCCATCTATTTCAATTGCCATCTTTTCCTCGATGATATCGCGTTCTCCTGGTATAAGTGAAAATTAGATCTAATTCGGATTGGTTTGGAGTTAAAAATTATAGTGCAACCTTTCATTGATTTTTTCGATAAAATCCGGAAAAAACGAGCTGTTTGGAAAGAAACGGTGTCTAATCCGGAAATTTTCAACGCTACTCCTTTGTGTTACAATTTCCAATTTAGTTTGTATGACTAACTTTGGTAACACAATGGATCGTGATTTACGTACAATATTTTTGAAAACGACCCATTTGCCAATAAATCATTGTTAAGAAGAATTAAACTACTTATATCAGAACGAAAAATACAAATTAGTGTCGATTCGTGCTATTAAGGCTTATTAGACACTTCAGAATTTTTAGAGATATTTACCCCTAAATTAGGATGGATAATATTGGATATCATGGCGAAGTTGTCCAATCCCAATAGACAATAAGCCTTATACGAGAAATTGAATTGCCTGAACTAATTTGATGGATACCTACATATAGAATTCATGTCTCAGATTTCAGGTTATCCATTACTTTGACTTGAACTACCAACTTTACTTGGTAAAATAACATAATTAATAGACAATATAATCTAGCACAATCCTTGGATCAGAAATAATAAATAATTATGATTATAACAATCGCAGCCACATTTAGATATATAAAATACCTACACTAATACGCCGAACGGAAGCTTTTACATTGGATTTTTAGTGGTAACAGGATAGTGTCTGTGTATACAAGTCAAGAAAAACAACTCATGGAGTTTATACCTTCAAAACTTTAGACTAGGATTAAATGATATCATTTAATACACATAATTGTCGTAATTAGCTATAAATGTTAAACATTTCATACGTAATCATAGAAATTCGTTGACGCTCCTCCGTCACAAGAGAGCGATCGTTTCATTCGTCGATCGTTCTCATGCGAACGCTCCGACCGCCACGCCTCATCCGCGGTACAAAAATAAAAATACATCCTTACATTATGCAGTCTTGGCTTAGTTCTCGTCGTAAAGGGGAGTGGCGTCGCCGAGCGACATGGAGCGGGGCGAAGTGTTTGTCTGTGGGGTCGAGCGTACGGACTGGGATCGCGACTGCCGGCCGGAATGCGACCGAGGAGTGCTGCGAGAATCGTGCCGCGGGGTTCGCGAGTCGTGGCGGGGCGTCGAGCGAGAATCCATCCTCGGTGTTCGACTGGACTGTCTCGGAGTAGACATACCTTCGCTGCTTCTCGGGGTCGCTGGCGTATCTCGTACGCTCCTGTGCCGCACCCAGTCCTCAGCCGCCTTCTGCCAATCGGACGGTTCCGAATAAACCGGAACCGGTGCCGGCTTGTGGCGAGGGATGGCCGCGGGCGTTAAGAAGTCCGGCTGTCTGGGTGTAGTCGCGAACGGCGTCATGTACGGAGTTTGAGCGGACGGTGTGTATGGGGTATTGATGTACGCCGGGCCGGGGGTATGGGCTGGGGTGTGGAAGGCGGGAGTGTGGGCTGCAGGAGTATGATACATAGACGACATGCCGTGCGGCGTTCGCATGGCTGGAGTACGCGCTACCGGCGTTCCGTGTGGCGGGGGATCTCTAAAGTGCTCTTTGAACCATTTGAGCAGCCCGCCAAGCGAGTCGAACATTCTTTGCCTAAATTTGTAACCATCGGGCGTAACTGAGACATATTCGTGCGTACAGCGCGCACGGGGTAGATAAGAGAGTAGGAATCTACCTGGATGGTTCTTCGCCGCAGATATAACGTAGTGTATCTTATTAGGGTTCTTAGCTTTCTCTTCTTTAAGTATTTCTTCCGCCTTGTCTCGCATGCCGCCGAGTGGTTTGTAGTACTTGTATGAGATGAGGTCGCGCGCGTGACCGGCCATGGGCGTGACGTAGCGGGCGATGATTTCATCGAGATCTTCGAATTCTGAGCCCTGTATCCAGAGGCTTCGACCTGTCAAAACATTTCTTATTAAAAAAAGCAATAGCGTCATGTGAAGGTTAATTTAGTTTTCATAATATCGAATTCAGTATTTAATTCGTAGAAGATAAATTTCTACATAGGAGCATCGACATACACCATACAAAAGTCCAATACCATTTGTTCGCTCCTGTATTTTTTTACGTCTTACCTAATGAGAATGCGTTTTCCTTGCCCTCTTCTCGCACGTCGATGTGCTGGCAGATTCCATCTGCTACTTTCCACGTTACAGTAAGATGGTCAGACCCCTGTAAAACAAGCCAATTAGTCGCTGATACAATTACAATGTATGCTATTTGATATTAACAGTTTGTCTAGGTATTTAAAAACGTAAAAAAAATATGAAGTTAAGACATTTAAGAATACTTGGACAAATATAGAAACCAATCGTAACAAGTGTATGTTAGTAGGCACAAAAATCACTTTAATATAAGTTTTTAAACTAAAATGGTAATTTACATTATTAGTATGATTTAAGACGGTGTACTTACCATGTAAATACGAATTATTGAGCGCCCGATATCATACTAATAAAATCACTACACTCTCGTTTTCCTTAAACGTCCTCACCTTGCTGCTCGGCCGCACGATGACCTCTCCTTGCGCCATGTTCTCCATCAATTTCTCGGCCTCCGCGAACGATATGTTGTGGAAGGCCGGGTGAACGATGACACGCTTTACATATTGCATTCGTTCTTTCGTTTGTTTGGTCTCTTTGTCTTTGCGTACGTCCTTGTCTTCGGCTTCTTGGTCGTAGTACGGGTCTTTTGTTGGTCTAAAAATATAAAACTCATTAATTGTATTGAACAAAAACAGTCACTTAATGGTCACACGCTTGTAAAAACAAACCTAAGATAAAAGGGCCAAATATAAACATTTTAATCATATTTCTATGCCATTAAAAAGTAGGCGCTAACTCCTTCATAACTCTTAATGCCCAAACAGTTTAAATCAGCCTACTTACAGTATCCTATAATGCACGCAATTAAACTATAGCTGCTATTTAATCAATGAAGCAGATTTTGATGACCTGGTAAATAAATCGGACCATATAATGATAGGTACTGTAGAGGTTGTATAACAATCCTCTACATCACTGGTTGCTTTCCGATTTATTCTGTATTTAAATGATTGGCATATAATCAGCTTAATAAATAAAATATAAATTTGGATTAGTCACTTTCGAGGCTCCGGCCTCTGGGTCACGCTCGCGCGCAACGTAAATATTAAATAAAATGATTCTTCTTCAAAGTCTACCTCGTGAGCCTTCTTATGATTCTTCTTCAAGTTCTCTTGAGTCTTCTTATTACACGTGCATCTCCCACAGTACTTTACGTCAGCTTACTCTTCCTTTCTCCGCAATATAACAAAAAATATAAGTAACCCACCTCCATTCGTTATTCTTGTCCAACAAATCCGAAGATTTACTAGAACAATCCACAGAGAAGCGCTCCACGTCTATCTTCAATATCCTACAATGCACGGTCTGTCCAATGCGCACCCGTTCCGTCGGATCTGCCACGTGTCGGTCTGAGAGGTTCTTTATATGAATGTAGCCTGAGAGACCATTGTCGAGACGAATTCTGACCCCAGTGGCCTGGCCTGGGCAAGCGCCTGCGTCGAAATGATTCCATACCTAAAAAATAAAAATAAATCTTAAATTATAACTCCCCAGTAGGGTTTCCATTATTTTTTTCTACATATAAGATAATACACTAATACATTTACCAATCAATCCGTCTATTCTTCAGTAGAAAGCAAAAAAAGGTAAACGAATGTGGCTGACATTCCATAGCGTTTGACGTCTTTGACACATCGTGAAACACGTTCGCAGATATAATTTTACGTTAATACTAATCAATAATAAATACTAAATCAATAATTATGTATATAAACTTCAGGTTTAAGGTTTAAAGTTGGTGATAAAACTAAGATTGTGTTCTGAAAGTGTGTGATTAATGATTATGAAATAATGCAAGTTTGCAGGTTAGTTTACATTTTTTTTAAATTTCAACTGACTAATGGTATATGTCTATGTATCTTTTGCTCACCTCTGACAACTCAGGAAAATCGTTTTTATGACAGAATGGGCACTCCCACAGCCCAGTTTCATCATTTCTCACAGGATTAGCCTGATCAAGCATTTCTCTCTGAGGTTTCCTGTGCGAAATACCCACAACAGAAGCCAAAATCATTTTGCCGACAAAGAACGTTTCGGGAGACTCTTTGGTCAAGATATCGAACAATTCCTCTGGAGTCGGCGAGCGGTATGCAACCCTGAGATCCTTGTATCTGGAGTTTAATTCTGCTCGTATATCGTATAAAGTTATACTCTTATTACCGAAGCCTTGTCGTTCTAATTCTTCAGCAAATGCATCCAAATCTAGATCCTTTAATCTCTCGGGAGCATCTAAGATTTCTTCTAAAGCACCAGCTGGGTTGGCATCTTCGTCTTCATATTCTAAAGCGTCTACAGCCATTTTTCGTGCCCATTCATACGTTTCAGGGTGGACTCTGGAACCGTCTAGAACTTCTATGTACGCTTCAGTACTGTCTCCTAAGCTGCTGGTGTCAATTTTTATGAAACCTGAGCAGTTGATGAATACTTTCGGTCCCATGTGGCAGAATGTGACCAGTTGCGTTCTGTTTTCTAATTTCTGGTTGGTTTGTTTGAAGAGTTTGATTAGCGCTTGAGCTTTCCTTGGTCCAAGACCGCATACGAATTGGAGTAATTCTGTGCCTCTGCCTGATAGAATTGCTTCGTTCACGTCTACGCCGACTTCGTTTACCCTGTAAGTAAGTTCATGTTAATTCGTGATTGCTATTTACCAAGATATCAAAAGTCTTAAACACTTGATTATACATGAGAATAGATTTGGCTTATTTCATCCGTAAGGATGCAAGAACCCGTCTATGGTCTTTTGAGTCATTAAGCCTCGTGAGTCTTTAAGGTTAGGTTAGCATTAAAACTTGTAGCTTTTTGGATGATGTTTCATCCAAAAAGCTACAAGTAGCCTATCTTAGTCCATAGTTTCACTAAGCCTATAGAAGCATTAGAAGGTAAATGCCATTATCGCCACACTGGGCAAGCGGATTGGCGATCGCAGTAATGTGTCCACTACGATGACACGGCTGATTATCAATCAAATTAAAGATTGCTCAGTGCCACTTCAATCCCTTAGTCGACTCTTACAACACCCGTGGGTAGAGTTGGGGTGGTGACAAATTTATTCTCAATGCCGTCACCACACGGCCACAATTCCATTACCTGTTGACGAATTCCAGTTCAATACCCTCAAGTAAATCTTCCTTAGCAATCTGGTCTTGCAGAGGATGGTATCGGAAGCAGAGTATTTCCTCATCGTGGCCACAGAGCGTGGATATTTCCATTAGCGGGTCTTGTAGCAGACGCGCCTGGCAGATGGCCTCGCGAAGTATCTCTGGGTACTCTCGGAAGTCATTCTGTTAACAAGCAAAACGTGAAATTTTGTTTGAATTGAATTTGGTCTTAAAAACAAAACTAAACCGAAACAGTCGTAAGATTTTGACTAGTAAATTTTCTTTTTAATTTTTGTGGAATTTTTCATTGAATCACTATTCACAGAATCACTTTTATCTAGATATTTCTTGACATCGACTTCCAGTGGTAATATAAGTTGTAAAATATGACTGACGGAGTATGCACTAATAATATTATAGCGCAAAGCGAAGCAATGTCAACTCACTTTGCATACATTTTCAGCGTTCCGCTTTGAATGGTTATTGTCTACGGACAAATAAAACATGGAAGAAGCCGTACTAAATTGCCTTTCAAAAACGGTTTTGAATTTAGTTAACACGTGTCTCTTCAATGCATCACAGTAATAAATTTTAATATCAACCTATAAAAACTTAAACCGCCATTTAATAACAGTTGTGATTGGTCCATCAATGTTTTGATCGGCTATATTCTATAAACATTTGTCAAAGATGTTGCACCGAAATATGCGAGTGTTAAGAAAAGCGCTATGTCCTGCCCATCTTGGCTCAATTGCATAATTGTTTTTGGGGCCATTTTCGAGCTCGCGTTAGATATCCATGTTTATATAAGGTCCTAATTTATTAGATGCAGATATTTTTACAGCTGATAGTACTCGTTCTCTGGAGTATATTAAGCCGTGAAACATTATAGCTTTTACGGTGTTTTTTTGGAGAAAACGGAAAAACAAATTTGCTACGTAAAAACATCCTGTTTATGTGATTATTAAATGAAAACTCATTGAACAGATTCTAGTACCTCTTTTATGTACCACTTAACTGGAACTGGCCACTTCACGTCGATAAATTAAATACTTGATTGTCAAAGTCATGTTATTTTCCGTTGGATTGTGTCGTTTGATGACATGACAGACAGTGTTATTATTGTGACATGTGATAATGCACATGATGATTTTTTTTAGACGAAATTATAATTAATTTTTTTGTTAGGAAAATGAAATCAAAAAATTTACATGGAAAGATTTTTAATTTATATTTAAAATTAATTATTTTAATGTAAAGTATCATGTGTTAAAATATCTGCAACTAATAAATTAGGACCTTATATATGGTCGCAGATTATTGTGCAGCGAATGACGGACTCTCTGCACAAACACAGTAACTCACCCGTCCACGTAAACTATTGCTGTAAATCTTGCTGATGTGATTGTCAGCGATCTCGACGGGTATACGCGGGAACTGTTCGTCTTCGACCAGTTGCTGAACCACTTCGATGACGTCAGCTTTGATGTTGAGCGCTTCCCCTTGATTGATTATAAAACAGCCACTAACGGAGTTTGCACTAAAATTGAACAAATAGTAACTCACCCGTCCGCGCAAACTATTGCTGTAAATCTTGCTGATGTGGTTGTCTGCGATCTCGACTGGTATACGCGGGAACTGTTCGTCTTCGACTAGACGTCAGCTTTGATGTTGAACGCTCCCTTGATTGATTATAAAGCAGCCACTGACGAAGTTTGCATTAAAATTGAACAAATAGTAACTCACCCGTCCGCGCAAACTATTGCTGTAAATCTTGCTGATGTGGTTGTCTGCGATCTCGACGGGTATACGCGGGAACTGTTCGTCTTCGACGAGTTGCTGAACGACTTCGATGACGTCAGCTTTGATGTTGAGCGCTGCCCCTTGATTGATTATAAAGCAGCCACTGACGGAGTTTGCACTAAAATTGAACAAATAGTAACTCACCCGTCCGCGCAAACTATTGCTGTAAATCTTGCTGATATGGTTATCTGCGATCTCGACGGGTATACGCGGGAACTGTTCGTCTTCGACGAGTTGCTGAACGACTTCGATGACGTCAGCTTTGATGTTGAGCGCTGCCCCTTGATTGATTATAAAGCAGCCACTGACGGAGTTTGCACTAAAATTGAACAAATAGTAACTCACCCGTCCGCGCAAACTATTGCTGTAAATCTTGCTGATATGGTTATCTGCGATCTCGACGGGTATACGCGGGAACTGCTCGTCTTCGACGAGTTGCTGAACCACTTCGATGACGTCAGCTTTGATGTTGAGCGCTTCGCGGGACTCGCCGCCGATCACTATCACGTGCGGTTTCTTGCGGAGGATAAATCTGCGGCGAAAGGTTTTGATTAGTTGTTTAGATTTAGAGTAGTCAGGTCCTTTACGAAATATGATGAAAACTACCAATACTCCTTCGTCTGTGTTTGATAAGGATCCGTACAATAGGTATCGAAGTCAAATAAATGTATAATTTGAATTCAAAATCCATTTTACTGATTCTTAGCAACCACAGACGCAGGGATAAGGGTTCCGTATACGAGTATTATCAAACCGGAATCAGAAAGGGATTGGAAAGTACTGTTGACACAACAAATGACACTTCATTTACCTAGAAAAGAGTTGGTTATAGATGTAGTGAGTGATTAAATTAATCTATTTTCTGGAAGTCTCGGCACTTAAACTAGGAATATACGAATATAACTGAATATATCCTATATCGACGTATACACTGTTGTGTCAGCAGTACTTTCGAATCCCATTCTAATCGCAGTTTGATAATATCCGTAGTCTAGTCAGCGATCCTGCATGCGAAGTAGCGTATTTTTTTATTTATTTGGTGATTTTCGCGGTAGTAAAAAAAATCTCCTCGTTATTCTGTTTGACGTGTAATAAATTTGTATCGTCCGTCACTATAGGTCGTAAGTAAGTTAGCACTAATTAATCTAAATATTCTTCTTGAAATGTACAGAAATTAAGCCCCATTTTTTATAAACCAAAACCTATGGATTATTTAAGAAGAATCGTTACCTGTCCAAAGCGAAACGTAATAAAAATACTTGCGGTACGTCATAAATCCTTAGATCGCATATCATTACCGTCTGGCCCGCACAGGCACGCGAAGGCCTCGTGTGCCGGTCCGGGACATTACCGTCTGAGCGCAGTCATGTCGGCCTCCTTGTTCTGGCGCTCGAGCGCGTCCCACGCGTTGCGGCGGTACAGCAGGTGCGGCAGGCGCAGGTGGTCCGCCACCTCGCCGCCGCCCGCGCACAGGCACGCGAAGGCCGAGTGCTGCCGGTCCGGGACGTATGCGATCGATAACACCCGTAGCCCTACACAGACAGTATAATCAATATTGGCTCATTAGGTCATTACCCATGACATGGGCGTTATCAAACGACTTAAAAAAAACCGGCCAAGTGCGAGTCGGACTCGCGCGCGAAGGGTTCCGTACCATTATCAATTTATTATTAAAAAAGTACAGTTAACCCTCTGCGACTGACGTGGTCACGTGACGTGAAATTATTGAATCTTGTTATCAACATGGTAATGGCGTAATTGAAAAATACGGGTGTCTGATAGACGTAACGTCAGTCGCAGAGGGTTAAATCAACCTACCTCAAAAACTATAGGAGATAATTTAATCAAACCAAAAATCGTTGATAGAGTTTATTAATGTGCATAACATTTTTTTTTTTCAGAATTTTATATCGCGTAGTTTAAAAAATAGAGGGGGGGGACACATTTTTCAGACTTTGAGAGCTGATATCTCGAAAACGATTTGCTTAAATAAAAATGAGATTTACAAACCTTCATATCATTTTCAAAAACCTTTCTATTAATACCCCACACGCTTATATACAACTAAAAATTTTTTTCTATCCCTCAGTTACATGTATGGAGGGCCCCCACCCCCATAGTTTTTTGTTACAATTTAGTATCATAATCCTATAGCGGTTCATACAACACATATCCTTACTAAATTTCGTTACTGTAGCATTTATAGTTTCCGAGTAAATCGGCTGTGACAGACGGACATGACGAATCTATAAGGGTTCCGTTTTTGCCATTTTGGCTACGGAACCCTAAAAAAGGATATTCTCAATTAGACTGCATGTTTTTTTATTTGTTACCTCAGAACTTCCGATTGGGTAAACCGATTTTGATGATTCTTATTTGAAAGTTGATGTTCATTGATTAGTCCCATTTTAATTTAGTCCAGTTCTGACTATGGCATCCATGAGAAAACCATTTAAGTCATAAATTTGCATTAAGCATGTGCACGACAAATGGACCAATAACACAATATCAGACCAACCAATTTCGATAATTCTTTTTTTATTCAAAACAAACCAGGCTCTTGGAGAAATCAGTTAGTCGTTTTATTTTTAATTTGTTGATTATTGGTCATAGACTTTAGTTGGTCGCTAATTTTAATATCTAAATAGTAACTTAGATTTATTTGTTGAAAAGTGCACAGTGAAACAAAGGTTTTTTCACACTAATAATTGTTTTTTTTTTCTTAAGTAATATTCAATAATAAGCTTTCAAAAGAACGCTTCCCATATGCTGCCGGTTCACAATTACACATATTTCGAATAGATAGCTGCCTTTGTCAGCCTCTGTAGCCTAGTGACCCTGCCTACGAAGCTGGAGGTTCCGGGTTCGAATCCCGGCGAGGGCATTCTTTGTGTATTTATTTATCACAAATGTTTGTTCCTTGGTCATGGCTGTGTATATATCTAAGTATCTATACGTATCTATCTATTATATATATCGTCGCCTGGTACCCACAACACAAGCCTTAATTGAGCTTACCGTGGAACTAGGTTGATTTGTGTAAGATGTCCCAAGATTTATATAAATGTATGATAGTACCTAGATATACAAAACACGCCCTAGAAGTGTCTAAGGTGTGAAATCGAATTGGAGATCAAAAATGTAAACAAATAGGATACCACCGCAAAAAAATAATCACGAGAGGGGGGTAATCTAAAATCATTCAAATACTTATAAAAAATGCGCATTTACCGTCACCGACGGTACGCAGAATTTTTAAATATTTTACAAAGTTTTAATACAAAACATTAAGCAAAATATAAAATTTTTTTAATGATATATTTCGCTACTTTTAATAAAATGTAAGGTGTTTAATTTATACTACTGGCAATGATAAGAAATCTTAAACATTTGGTTCGCAGTTATAACAATAACTATACTTGCCGCAAAACTATTTGGCCACTGAGGGCATACTGCTATCTCATTCACTCTGACCTGGAACTAACAAGTGTAACGTAGATAGCAAGACGCCTTCAGTGGCCAGATTGTTTTGCGGCAGGTATAGTTTATTCGTAATTTAATACTGAACCATTTAAGAGGGTTCGCATTTATAATTATGTACTTTAAAAATCTAAATAAGAGGGTGCACCAAATGACTGTTTTATGAATTTTTACTCCTAAAATTTAGCATAACAAAGTATACAGATTTTAGTATTTTTACCTACAAATCAATCATTTTCATATTTTAATCGAAATGGATTCGATCGTAACTAAGATGTAGACTGAAATTCGTTCCCCGATTATCCTAAAGATTAAAGTAACACGACATTCGTTTTCAAACATTGATTATGTTGATTATTTACATCATTCTAGCAAATTTTCTAGGTTTTATTTTTGTAATCAGGAACCGTCGACACTCAGATGTATGTTTTTTATTGTCATATCCAAAAATATGTTAACGATTGTGATACTTTGTGTATCGAACATACTTTGACTTTCGCGTATCTACATCTACACATAAAACATTGTCTTAGGTTTAGTACCTGTAGGATAGTTGTAAGTGAAGTGTTAAATAAAATAAAATAAAAAACCATTCTCAAAATGCGACGTTAATTTACAAAGGTGTTAAAAACTACATTCGATATAAAACGTTTTACACCCCTGGAATGTCACTTTAACATTGACTTTGTAATGTCATGTCATTGTCATAGATTGTTTACATTTTTGATCTCGAATTCCATTTCAGAGCTTAATACATAGATATATGAAAGAGAGAGATTTGTAACGAAGCGAAATCGTAATGAGTCTCGGTGTCTCCGAGGTCGGGCCTTTGCCACGCTGTGATTGGCTAAAGCGCGGAGTGGAGCGCGGCACTAGAGAAGAGGCTACGTCGATAAATTATTATCCATAGATATTTGATAAGGCCGGAATATTAAGAAAAACATTAAAATCGATCTTTCATTGAATAAGAAATAAATACAGATTAAAATATCGCATTGAACGATGTATCTAATCTTTATAAACATGTATTTGAATATGAACAAGGCAATTTATAAACGACATTATCTTAATTGTGGCTGGGAAACAAATGAACAAATAACTATTTAGACGGTTGTACCCTTAATAAACAAAATGTTATCTTCCGTTTCCGCGATGGTCACATATTTAAATAAAACAATTTCAACCTTTGACAACGGTTATTGTAAGAGGCTCAAAATAATGAATATACGCGATATAATCTATTTATATTGTTTTACCTTTATAAAGATAAGATATTGATACAAAGGTCAAAATATGAAAGAAAAATTGAATAAATAATCAAATACCTTAACAATGTATCGACCCTATTTGTCATCGGCACGGTCAGTCGCACCTCTAGTTCGCGGCCTGCTCGCAGCGGCCGTACCAAGAAATGACAGTACGGTTGTCAATATCGCTAGCAATTCGATACACTGCTCGGTCGCTTACCAAATTGTGACTTGCTTGCTATTCTAAGCCGTCAATGTAAAACGCACATACAATTTGTCACTGAATAGTTCAACCAATTGGTACGCCCAAGTAAAATCATTATGACGTTTATGTCAGCGGTTTGTTGTTAGATATTATTTGTAAAAATACGTGGTTTTGTCAACTAATAACTAAAAAAATCAATAGTTACATGTGGTCCGTGACTCAATAGTCCTTGAAATGTTTATTTACACTCCTATTTTTACAAGAAATAACGGCACAATTCGGCATTTTGCGGATATGTCCGAGCTCATTCTGTAGTCGCGGGTAAGTTGCGACTGGCTCATAGGGCGCGCATCTGTCACACTATAAAGGCCAATGGGCCATAACGCTGCGACATGTTCCATGCCTCCGTTAGCTATCTATACTGATCTGTGGTCTAATATTACTGACAAACAATTACCATTAGTGGTGTCCCATTCTTCGTCGTCATCGTCCGAAACTCTCGATTCGTACGGAGCCACTTTCAGCCAGTCGTATAATTTCCGCCGACAACACCTATAAACATGTACCTATTAGAATCGATCAGTTTCTTGTTTCCTACTGTTAGAGTTGAGCAAAAAGTAAGTTGTATAATTTAAGTAACATTATTTTGCATAAAACCTGCGTTACTCAGGAGACCGTAACCATGGTAAGGGCTTGTCCATTAATCACGTCATACGATTTTGGCCTATTTTAGACGCCCCCCATCCCCCATGGTGGTACTTGGTGATATTGTAATTTATTGCCAAATTAAGTAGTCCTTTTAATAACAATTCAATTTACGTTTTTTATCAAGCACACGTGATGGGAAAAAACTTTTTTGCCGACTACGAGGTAAATATCCGTGAAATTTTAAAATCTCGATTCAGGATATGACATCTAGTTATGTTTAAAAAGTGTTTTAAAAAAAGTATAGATTATATATTTTTTTACTAGCTGTCATTACAGATAGCAGCTTTATTTTTGAATAGCATTCTATTCATCAGAGAGTAACAAAGAATTACACGTGATTTGTCCGATGACCCCCCCCCCCCTTCTCTATGGTGATAATTGGTGATTTTTTCTTGACCGCCCCTATACAGTATGACGTGATTAATGGACAAGCCCCAATAACAGACAGAAAAAAGTTGATTCACACATAAACTTTCGCACTTTTCACACAATTTCTGTCATGGCGACCCTGCCAAGCTTACTTGAGCACGTATTCCTTAGACTCCTGCAACAGCACAGCATTTAGCTCGCGTCGCATCTCGGGCATCACGATCTTGGAGAAGGCGATGGTGACAGCTTCCGCCCGGAGCTCGTTCCACGCTTGTACCGTCGCTGCGAACTCGTCCTGAGGAAACCGGGTACTTTAGAAAGTGTTTAACTGTGTTGAGAACTTTGACAGATGGATAAAGATTGAGAATGGAAAGGCGAAAGGGCTTGTCTTGTTGTTGTTGAAAGAGCTTTTAGGCTGATAGTCAAGACGATAAAATTCTGGCTGAGCCAACCTAGATAGAGTAAAACATTATACTTAAATTGGTCAAGTTGACCTTGTATTGTTTTGAGTCCCTAAAAAACGTGACACAGTGATGATTTTTGTACGAGATGATGTTTTGTTTTCAATTTCAGATGTATGGATTAAAATCTAGCGTGAAAAAGAAATACAAATGCACTGATTTTTTTTTATATACCGAGTCGAAAAGGCAACTAAAAGCGTGACAGAGTAACAAGTACGTATATAACACAAGTAGGCATGAAACAAGACAACGAAAACAATTTTGACCCAAATACTACAATCATATCAAAATGTAATTCCTTCTGGCAATTTTAACAGTATTTTTGTCAATTTCCCATGTCTGTTCATCTCTCGCCAAAATATAATATAACAATAACATACACATGCCCATCACCAAGTGGTCTATTTTTGCCATCTTCAGCTTTTAGATCATTGGATTCTGCTGCCTTGAAGATTTTATAAATATAATATTTAGGGCTGATTTTTCAATCCTCAGTTAAAAGTATCCGTCAGTTAAAAGTATTACCGTCTTTATCGCTGGTCATCAGTCAAAAAAGGATAGAGCTAACATTTATTTGACAGTTACTGTTAACTGGGGATTGAAAAATCAGTACTTAGTGTATTATTTAACAGATGAGCTTTTATTATCAAACCGGAATCAGAAAGGGATTTGAGAGTACTGTTGACACCACAAATGACACAACATTTAGCAAGAAAACAGTTGTTTATAGACGTAGTGAGTGATTAATTCATCTATTTTCTATAAGTCTTTGCTCTTAAACCATAAATATATGAATATAACTATGAATATATCCTAGATTGATTTATACACTGTTGTGTCAACAGTACTTTCGAATCCCATTCTAATCGCGGTTTGATAATACTCTACTGCCATTGTCAGCTTCAGTAACCATCACAGAAATACCCTTTTTGGTGCTTATACTGCTATATTGGACTAAGAGTAACATACCTTCTGATACAAGTTCTTCAGCTCCTCCAGATAGTTAGGGCCGGTGTTGCCCTCAATGTTCTCGCTGATGGTCAGTTCCAGTAGTTTGTCTTCCGCTGCCATCGTCAGCCTCAGGAACTGATCGCCCGTCAGGTCGCGGACTGGCTTCTTCTTCAAGTATTTCATACTGGATGAAATTTTCCATTTAGTAAAAAAAATTAGAGAGTTGTATGTTGTACTTTCAGGGATATGTCATTAATTCATCAGCTGGCTTGGGTGCTTAGCCATTTTAGCCAAGTTGCCAATCGCTAACGCTTAATCGTCAATAGTAAACGAAAAGCAGCTAACTGTCTTTGTCGCACTAATATGAAAGAGTGACAGAGAAGGAAAACTACGATACGCTACTAAGCGTTAGCGATTGGCAACTTAGCTAAGCATCCGGGTCACGCGTATTGCGCAGATCGGAGGATCATATAGTGTCGTCGAGATTAGTAAAGTCGAGTATGTGTAAATTTAAAATTTGACAAAAGAAGACTGTTAACATATATTAAAATGTCAATTGAATTGATTTTTCAGCTCCGGAAATTATGCACATAACGGAATTGGCAATCTCAACGACGATAGTCAAAAATATCCATGAATATAAATAGAAGAGGGCGAGGTGACCTGTGACTTCAAAGGCACAAATTGTTCAGAAGGATAGGGATCAAAATTTAAGTCACTAAAACTCTCAGAACAGAACAAGGGGGCTACCATGATGTCTTAAATGCGATTCAGTTTAGGTTCGGCTTGTCAGTTTTTGCCAATTATTCTATCGAACTGACACATTGCGATTCTATTTAGGTCCTGAACTGAAACGCATTAGTAGATCGTGGTAGTCCCCCTGACTGGAGCCTATTTCTCGAAACCTTGTAACTTGTAATACAGGTAAATTCACTAAAGCTGGCACGAATGGAATGAATGAAAAGAATGACATACATCATTGTGTGTATGCGGCGCTGCTATAACAACCTGTATCTACTGTCATTTTGACATCCACACATATATACTTTATGACACTTGCTCAATCCATTCGTGCCAGCTTTGGTGAATTTACCTGTACAAGCGGAAATCCTTATCTAATTTATTGTGTTAAAAAGACTTCCACTTGTATTACAAGTTACAAGCGTTCGAGAAAAGGGCCCCTGGAGACGTAAAGCCGACCCCGTGTTGCGGGAAATAGCGACGGGTAACAAGATGAAAATACTCACGTCTAGCAAGGGTGTCCCTCATCGATCTCCTTGAGGCCCCTTGCCGTGGGCTTAGCAGACGCCGTGGCTCGCTCTCGGAGCGCGTCTCTCAGGGTTCCTGGCAACTGTGGAATCCCGCGCTAGCTGGACTCCACACATTTATACCGCCCGCCGGAGGATCTCTTGAGGGAGTTAAGTGTCCAATCCTCCTACCCAGCGTGGCGATCATGGGCTTTTACCACCTAATGCATAGGTAACAAGGCCTGAATTCAACAATGGGTTAAATTAGGCTCATCATCATCATCATTTCAGCCAAAAGACGTCCACAGCTGGACATAGGCCTCCCCCAATGATCGCCAATATGACCGGTTCTGCGCTGCTTGCCTCCAGCGGGTTCCCGCGACCTTGACCAGGTCGTCGGACCATCTTGTGGGAGGTCTGCCCACACTGCGTCTTCCGGTACATGGTCGCCAGTCCAGCAGTTTCGGGCCCCATCGGCCATCTGATCTTCTGGCGATGTGCCCAGCCCACTGCCACTTGAGTCTGGCAATTCTGCGACCAATGTCGGTTACTTTGGTCCTCTTGCGGATCTCCTCGTTTTTGATTCGATCACGCAAGGACACTCCGAGCATTGGCCTCTCCATTACCCTTTCAGTGACTTTGAGCTTTTTGATCAGGCCCATAGTGTGCGCCCACGTCTCCGTACCGTAAGTCATCACTGGCAACACACACTGGTTAGGCTTAGGCTCACGATGATGAAAATACTCACGTATAGCAAGGGTGTCCCTCGTCGATCTCCTTGAGCCCCCTTGCCGTGGGCTTGGCGGACACCGTGGCTAGCTCTCGGAGCGCGTCTCTCAGGGTTCCTCGCAACTGCGGCTCCCGCGCTAGCTTGCCATATCCATAGGTAACAAGGCCTGAATTCAACAGCGGGTTAAATTAGGCTCACGATGATGAAAATACTCACGTATAGCAAGGGTGTCCCTCGTCGATCTCCTTGAGGCCCCTTGCCGTGGGCTTGGCAGACACAGTGGCTCGCTCTCGGAGCGCGTCTCTCAGAGTTCCTAGCAACTTTAGGCTCACGATGATGAAAATACTCACGTATAGCAAGGGTGTCCCTCATCGATCTCCTTGAGCCCCCTTGCCGTGGGCTTGGCGGACACCGTGGCTCGCTCTCGAAGCGCGTCTCTCAGAGTTCCTGGCAACTTTAGGCTCACGATGATGAAAATACTCACGTATAGCAAGGGTGTCCCTCATCGTTCTCCTTGAGGCCCCGAGCCATGGGCTTCGCAGACACCGTGGCTCGCTCTCAGAGCGCGTCTCTCAGAGTTCCTGGCATCTGTGGTATCCCGCGCTAGCTGGACTCCACACATGTATATCGCCCGCTGGAGGACCTCTTGAGGAAGTTAAGTGTCCAATCCACCTACCCAGCGTGGCGATCAGGGGCATTTACCACCTAATGCCATATGCATAGGTAATAGGTACTCACAGGCGGTATTGAACCCTCAAGACTAAGGAGAGACTTCGCCTCCTTATGTATGTTCTATCGTCTGTACAATGGGTTGTGCTCTGAAGAACTGTTCGACATGATGCCAACGTCCACTTTTCATCATCGCACCGCTCGCCACCGACTGGGCGCTCATCCTCACACCTTGCAACCTAAATGGTCGCGCACCGTGCGGTTTCAGAGGAACTTCCTCCCGCGGACGGTCCGTCTGTGGAATGAGCTCCCTGCCGAGGTTACCCCGATGGACTACAGTATGGGGTTCTTCAAAAGAGTGTACAAGTTGTTATTGGGTCGGCAATGCGCATGGGACACCCCTGAGGTTGCAGGCGCCCATAGGATACGGTGACTGCTTTCAGGCGGGCCGTATTCAACAGCGGGTTAAATTAGGCTCACGATGATGAAAATACTCACGTATAGCAAGGGTGTCCCTCGTCGATCTCCTTGAGCCCCCTTGCCGTGGGCTTGGCGGACACAGTGGCTCGCTCTCGAAGCGCGTCTCTCGGAGTTCCTGGCAACTGTGGAATCCCGCGCTAGCTGGACTTCACACATGTGTACCGTCCGCCGGAGGATTTCTTGAGGGAGTTAAGTGTCCAATCCTCCTACCCAGCATTATCACCTAATGCCAGATGCATAGGTAATAAGGCCTGAATTCAACAGCGGGTTAAATTAGGCTCACGATGAAAATACTCACGTATAGCAAGGGTGTCCCTCATCGATCTCCTTGAGCCCCCTTGCCGTGGGCTTGGCAGACACAGTGGCTCGCTCTCGGAGCGCGTCTCTCAGGGTTCCTCACAACTGCAATATCCCGCGCTAGCTGGACTCCACACATGTATACCGCCCGCTGGAGGACCTCTTGAGGGAGTTAAGTGTCCAATCCTCCTACCCAGCGTGGCGATCATGGGCATTTACCACCTAATGCCATATGCATAGGTAATAAGGCCTGAATTCAACAGCGGGTTAAATTAGGCTCACGATGGTGAAAATACCGTGTAACGTTTGCCGTGTGGTGACGTCAGTAAGAATACATTTGTCACCACCCCGACTTCACCCGCGGGTGTCGTAAGAGTCGACTAAGGGATCGTGTGTCACTTACCATTCTTTGATAAAAAATTGATGACGGGCAGCAGCGTCATCACAGTGGACACATTACTGCGATCGCCAATGGCATTTACCTCCTAATGCTGCTATACGCATAGTTAATAGGAGAGGTCTACGTCCAGCAGTGGACTATCATAGGCTGATGATGTGATGAGATGTGATGAAAATACTCACGTAAAGCAAGGGTGTCCCTCGTCGATCTCCTTGAGGCCCCTTGCCGTGGGCTTGGCGGACACCGTGGCTCGCTCTCGGAGCGCGTCTCTCAGGGTTCCTCGCAACTGCGGTTCCCGCGCTAGCTGGACCCCGCACATGTATACCGCCCGTCGGAGGACCTCTTGAGGGAGTTAAGTGTCCAATCCTCCTACCCAGCATTATCACCTAATGCCATATGCATAGGTAACAAGGCCTGAATTCAACAGCGGGTTAAATTAGGCTCACGATGATGAAAATACTCACGTATAGCAAGGGTGTCCCTCATCGATCTCCTTGAGCCCCCTTGCCGTGGGCTTGGCAGACACAGTGGCTCGCTCTCGGAGCGCGTCTCTCAGGGTTCCTCGCAACTGCGGTTCCCGCGCTAGCTGGACCCCGCACATGTATACCGCCCGCCGGAGGACCTCTTGAGGGAGTTTAGTGTCCAATCCTCCTACCCAGCATTATCACCTAATGCCAGATGCATAGGTAATAAGGCCTGAATTCAACAGCGGGTTAAATTAGGCTCACGATGATGAAAATACTCACGTATAGCAAGGGTGTCCCTCATCGATCTCCTTGAGCCCCCGAGCCGTGGGCTTAGCAGACGCAGTGGCTTGCTCACGAAGCGCGTCTCTCAGAGTTCCTGGCAACTGTGGAATCCCACGCTAGCTGGATTCGATTTGGAAGACCTCTTGAGGGAGTTAAGTGTCCAATCCTCCTACCCAGCGTTAGCGATCATGGGCATTTATCACCTAATGCATAGGTAACAAGGCCGGAATTCAACAGTGGGTTAAATTAGGCTCACGATGATGAAAATACTCACGTATAGCAAGGGTGTCCCTCGTCGATCTCCTTGAGCCCCCTTGCCGTGGGCTTGGCCGACACCGTGGCTCGCTCTCGAAGCGCGTCTCTCAGGGTTCCTCGCAACTGCGGTTCCCGCGCTAGCTGGACCCCACACATGTATACCGCTCGCCGGAGGACCTCTTGCGCTGAACCGCTGGCGCCCACCTGACAGATGTATTAACTTTACATTGGAGCAAAAGATACACCCCCTTATTCATAAACATTTGTTAACACGTTCGCCTCCGGTACTGTTTCACTAAGTGCTTATACTATGCCGATCGAAATTGTCTGTTGTCTGATAAGTAGAAATCCTATGCCAGTGACACGCATGTGTGACCGAAAAGATTGTACTCCAATGCCGGCGACACACATTTGTGTCAAAAATGTTCGTATTTCGATGCGATTGGCATAGGAGTGAGAACTTGATTAATGCTAGTGGCATAAGAATGAGATTACTTTGAACACGTATGTGTGTCACTGGCATAGGAATACAGTTTTTTCGGTCACATATGTGTGTCAACGGCGTGAACTTAGCAAGCCGCTAATAATAGTTTGTCCTTTTCGGTCTTAACAATGTGTCCATAAGAGAGAAGGACAAACAATTATTAGCGGCTTGTTAAGTTAACAAAGGTTTATGAATAAGGGGCAAAGTTTAAAACCGAGTGCAGTCAACAGCACAACACAACACAAAAATAGAACTAAACTTTAACAACACAACACGGTTTGTTTAGGTGTATTTGTGCAAGAAAGTTACGTATTGTGTAACCCTTACTGATTTATTTCGCTCTAATTAAGGCTGCTTGCTGTTAATATTTGTGTACGTGTAACAGACAAGGGCTGCTAGTATCAGTCAAATTATTTTCTAGTACAACAAATATCTGTTATCAGGATAATGCCACAGTTCTGGCAGTTTTCAACAGGTTATCTTTCTGAGCGGGATCTAAACTAATTTAAATAAGATTTTGACGAAGTGGATTTTTAATTTACAGATGTACATTTACAGATTCTAATGCGATATTAACGGACTAGCCCCATTATTCTTTAACATCTTTTAACTTAACAAGCCGCTAGGTATTGTTTGTCCTTTTCGCTCTTACAGACACATTGATAAGACCAAAAGGGGCAAACAATACTTAGCTGCTTGCTAAGGTAGGACACGATGAATAAGGGGGTAAGTCCATACATTTTCGACACTTCTAACTTCGGGTTAGCGGACCCTCGATTGCGCAACCATACAAGATTAACAGGGATAAATGGGTCAAACTTAAAATCATGTTATGAGTCTTACCGGTGGACATTTTAAAAGTTAAGGGCTATGAGAGTCAATTTTCATATTAAACCCTTATTGTCATTTAAAAGCACTCCTTTCCTTTTGAATTGTATGATAAAAATCACGACTCCTACAAATTGTTTATTATTGGCCACAGGAATGAGGGGCTCTACAGTTCAGCTGAACACGCACTTTTTTTTCCTGTGGTCGATAGTTAACAGCCTGTGGACAGGTAGTAATGATTTTTATCATACAACGCAATGACAAAGGAGTACGTCTTAATAAACATAAGGCTTTCATAAGATAATCACCAAATTAAAAATTTAAAAAACCGACTTCAACCGGTTTCTCCATGATTCCCGATTTGTTTCCATCATTGGTTTCCTCAAATCCTACTTTCTGAATGCAAATTCTTGTAAATGAATGAAAATTACCAAAAGCGCCATACATGTACCTATAACAATTGAAGAGATCCCTTGATTTCTCCAAGATCCCATCATCAGACCGCAACTTGGTGCCAATGGGACCATCTCGGGGTAATACACGTTCGATCACAAAAAGAAATTTTAAAATCGGTTCACTATTCTCGGAGAAATCGGGTAACATACATACAACATAAAAAAAAAAAAAAAAAATTCAGTCGAATTGAGAACCTCCTCCTTTTTTGAAGTCGGTTAAAAATCAAGCTTTATAGGCCTTAACTTTTAGATTGTCCACCGGAAAGACTCCGAACATGGGTTTACGTTTGACCCAAAGAACTCACGAAGGGTGCAGCGGCCTCTAGCGGCGGGATGGGTTGTTGTTCCACTTCGTGCCGCTGGTAGTTGTCACGAACGTTCTCCGCGAACTGCTCCGGCGTCAGACCGAACATCTTTACCAGCCCGTCTACAAACAAACATAAGCTGAGAATAGCATTACAGTACAATTGACGACTTAACCTCGTAAGGCCCAACGTCCTATTTTTAGGACAGCAAAATTTACTCTTAATTTACCCATGACGTCATATTTTTCAAAGAACTATGAATTTTAAATAAATATACAGGGTGGAAAGGGACGACGTTCCATCCCGCTACCGACCCAGTCTACCAACCATTACGATGAACTTTCAGTATGGGACCAACATCGAAAGCGAACATGGAAAATTGACTTTTCCATACTATTGAACTCTAACTAATCGCTCAATTTGTATGAAGACCGAGTGGCCGAGGGGTACAGGCATCAGCCGCGAAAGCTGAGTACGTGGGTTCGATCCCCACCTCGGACATAGGTGATCTTGGTCGTTTTTCTTTGGTATATGACATCTAATATTTATAATTTGTATGAGGGGTTCATTTTTTTTTTTATATTTCGATGTTGGTCCCATACTGAAAGTTCATCGTAATGGTTGGTAGACTCGGTCGGTAGCGGGATGGAACGTCGTCCCTTTCCACCCTGTATAAATAAATATTTTAGGACATCTTTACACAAATCGACCTAGTCCCACGGTAAGCTCAATTAAGGCTTGTGATGTGGGTACCAGGCGACGATATATATAATAGATATATACATATAGATACTTAAATACATAGACAGCCATGACCAAGGAACAAATATTTGTGTTAAATAAATACACAAATAATGCCCTCGCCGGGATTCGAAGCCGGAACCTCCAGCTTCGTAGGCAGGGTCACTACCAATTAGGCTACGGAGGTTGACTAAAAAAAAAATATTTTGTAGGTTCTAAACTTAAAAATAAAATGTCCGTTTTTTAGGACTCTGGGATATTATTTCACTTGTCCTAAAAATAGAATGGGCCTTACGAGGTTAAACCTAAAATAGTTACGAAATAGTTTCATAATATATCCAATAGTTTCTAGGGTGCAGAGCGCGCCGCGCCGCGTATTAGACCTCAATGGGGTCTTCCATCATCCGCCATGGCCTCGAAAACTCTCGGCGGCATCATCAGGATTTTGGTACATCATCATATCAGCCGAAAGACGTCTACTGCTGAACATAGGCCTCCCCCAAAGATTGCCACAATGACCGGTCCTGCGCCACCCGTATCCAGCGGACTCCTGCGACCTTCACCAGGTCATCAGTCCACTCTGTGGAGGACCTACCCACGCTGCGCCTTCCTTTACGTGGACGCCCACTTGAAAACCTTTCCGCCCCAACGGCCATTTTCAGATAAACATAATAAATTAAAAAGCTCACCAATGCCAGCCCTTCGGCATAACCTGTAGGGTTCAGAACGCGTACAGACCCCATTGAGGTATATACCTCATGGGGTCTTTCTCATCCGCAAGGATCGGACAAACGCCCGTCATTTTGAAAACATAACCCTGTTCCGTATGGTAGAGACTTCCTTATGTTATGATGTTAACATATTTTATTAATTTAAGATATTTATTTATTTACTTAAGATATTTTTTTATAATACGAACACAAAGTATCTATTTAGGAGATCCCAAGTATTTCTTAGATACTTGTGCACAACATAATTGTTCGAAACGTCGTTACAACGTTAGTTAATATACGCGATATAATTCGTTTAAATCGTTTTATTTCATGAATAACTATCGCGGTAACTGGAGAAGATAATTATACACTCATTAGATCAAAATTCAATATCAAAAATTCTAAGTCGTTTACTTGTCATAAATTCACATTCAGGGTACATAAAAGTAAGGAGTTGGGATCTCCTAAAGAGATACTTTGTGATAGTGTTATTAAAAAATCTTATATAATAAAATATGTTAACATCATAAGATAAGGAAGTCTCTACTGTACGGAACAGGGTTATTTTTTCGAAATGTCGGGCGTTTGTCCGATCTTTGCTCATCCGGCATGGCCTCGAAAACTCGCTTCGGCCCCATCGGGATCTTCGTACACTTTCAGATCAATATCATAAACCAATAAGCTCACCAATGCCAGCCCTGCGGCATAGCTCGTAGGGTCCAGAGCGGGCGGCGTATTTGACCTCAATGGGGTCTTTTTCATCCGGCATGGCCTCTACACTCGCAGAGGCCTTATCGGAATCTTAGTACACTTTCAGATCAATATCATAAATAAATAAGCTCACCAATGCCAGCCCTGCGGCATAGCTCGTAGGGTCCAGAGCGGGCGGCGTATTTGACCTCAATGGGGTCTTTTTCATCCGGCATGGCCTCTACACTCGCAGCGGCCTCCTCCGGATCTTCGTACACTTTCATACAAATATCATAAATAAATAAGCTCATCAATGCCATCCCTTCGGCATAGCCTATAGGGTCCAGAACGCGTATATACCTCAATGGGGTCTTCCTCATCCCGTATGGCCTCGAAAACTCGCGGCGGCCTTCGTACACTTTCATATAAATATGATAACTAAATAAGCTCACCAATGCCAGCCCTGCGGCATAGCTCGTAGGGTCCAGAGCGGGCGGCGTATTTGACCTCAATGGGGTCTTTTTCATCCGGCATGGCCTCTACACTCGCAGCGGCCTTATCGGAATCTTCGTACATTTTCAGATAGATATCATAAATAAATAAGCTCACCAATGCCAGCCCTGCGGCATAGCTCGTAGGGTCCAGAGCGGGCGGCGTATTTGACCTCGATGGGGTCCTCGTCGTCCGGCATGGCCTCCACACTAGCGGCGGCCTCATCGGGATCTTCGTACACTTACAGATAAATATCATAAATAAATAAGCTCACCAATGCCAGCCCTGCGGCATAGCTCGTAGGGTCCAGAGCGGGCGGCGTATTTGACCTCGATGGGGTCCTCGTCGTCCGGCATGGCCTCTACACTCGCAGCGGCCTTATCGGAATCTTCGTACACTTTCATACAAATATCATAAACCAATAAGCTCACCAATGCCAGCCCTGCGGCATAGCTCGTAGGGTCCAAAGCGGGCGGCGTATTTGACCTCAATGGGGTCTTTTTCATCCGGCATGGCCTCTGTACTCGCAGCGGACTCCTCCAGATCTTCGTACACTTACAGATAAATATCATAAATCAATAAGCTCACCAATGCCAGCCCTGCGGCATAGCTCGTAGGGTCCAGAGCGGGCGGCGTATTTGACCTCGATGGGGTCCTCGTCGTCCGGCATGGCCTCCACACTAGCGGCGGCATCATCGGGATCTTCGTACACTTTTCGATAAATATCATAAACAGGGCCCGTAACTTTCATGCCGATGACATCAATTTGACGTCACGCTCCATTTAGGGTGATCCGAAATAGTTTTATTGTTAATTATTAATCATTAGTCGTCAATCATTTTAATCATGTACAAATGACTTCAAAAGTAGTATATTTACTCGTGAAATAAATAATTCCTACTTGATACGTGCTGTACGTTAAAGAGGAATTCTGTTTTCTACTTAGTTATTTAAATGTGTTAACAATATCATTAATAAAATGTACAAACAGCAACACTCCTAACTGACCATTAAAGACAGAGCAGAGAGAAAATGAAAGAGATAAATATATTTATATTATGTCAACTTCAAATTAAATAATACACGGGAATGTTGATTGTTCGCAACTTGGTCGAATAATACAAATCGGGTTCCGAAATCTTATGAGACTGGTATCACGACTTCGGCCGAACTCTGCTGACCAATGGGGCGGGCCTTGCTACGGTTAACCAATGATCGCTCGCGGTTTCTTCAGAAGGTGACATTACCATGGTTACGTAATAACAAAAACGTTTAACCAATGATTGATCCCGATTTTTCCGGAAGCTGACGTTACTATAGTTACGTTATATATAACATCCGCTTTAGTCCTGGAGACGTCAATCTAACTTCAGAGCCGGTAATTTGACTGATAAGCTGCTATGTAGAAATTTTCGTTCATTTTCCTTTCAACGGCTGTCACTGTTCGATATTTTTTCAAAGTTAGAATTTCAGCCAGAAACTATCAAGTCTCTATTAAACATTTGTATGGCTACTGACAGATTAAAGGATTATAGGTAGACTGTCAAACGTCTATCTACCCTATTTCCACAAAGGTTACACAAGTATTCAAGTAACGTCAACTAAGAGATGTGACGAATGATAATAAAGACAGCAATAGCATTTGTCTCTGTCAATGGAAAAAATAATTTAAAATTGCCCGATAACATGACTATTTGTAAAAATATCTAGACTTGAAAAAATACCTCGTCTATTAATGTTAGATAAATCATGGCATCCGATTTGAAGAAAACATACTTATATGGTTATAATTTTTTGTTACATTTATGAATAAATTCTTGTTGACCTCTTAAAAACATCAATGAATTACTAAACGGTTTTAGACAAATCTATGAAGAACTGTCGTTATCCAGTTTCCACTAGGAACAACGACATCTAGCGTCTAATAATGGCCGATAGCTAATTCTTAATTTTCGTAGACGAAGGAATCTTTATAATGTCAACTAGTTTTCAAATACTAAAATTTTGACGCAACAAAGGTGACATATCATCGGGGACCATCGGAAATGTCGCGATCGTGCCTACTAACGAAAAATACCGAACCCATAATATTACACGACCAAATTGCATCCTTTGCCAAGTGGCTCAACATTCCTATGTAACTGACATGTGACTGTAAGTGTGATTCTCTTTCATGCAATATTTCCAATTTCTGAAGTGTATACCTAGCTGTGTTGCTGTTGTATGTATAAACACAAATCAAATAGTTTTATTTATGTTTCACGTATCAAGTAGGTGTTATTTATTTCACGTGTAAATATACTACTTTTGAAGTAATTTGTACATGATTAAAATGATTGACGACTAATGATTAATAATGAACTAACTAACTAACTAACTAATTTGGCTCAGGGACCCAAAGAGGGTCTTGGCCTCCGAAACGAGAGCACGCCATCCGTCTCGATCCTGCGCAGCTTCTTGCCAGTTATTCACTTGAAGACGTCGCAGATCTGCCTCCACTGTGTCCTCCCAGCGGTACCTGGGTCGCCCGACCGGGCGGCGGCCAGTCGGTCGGCCCACGTATGCTCTCTTGGCAGCACGATCCTCTCCCATTCTGAGCAGGTGACCGAACCAGCGAAGTCTGTGTGACTTTATTACGCCGATGATGTTGGGTTCGGCCATCAGCTCCTGTATCTCTATGTTTTTACGGATCCTCCATGTTCCGTCGTCTCTTTTTTCAGGTCCCAAGATTTTGCGCAGAACCTTTCTTTCTGCTACAAGGAGTTGAGTCTCTTCTTTTTGTGTCAGTGTCCAGGCTTCACAGCCATACACGAGGATGGGTCTTAAGACAGTTTTATAGATCCTTAACTTTGTATTCCTACTGAGAAGCTTTCTGAAGTGTATGAACAATAAAACTATTTCGGATCCCCCTAAATGGAGCGTGACGTCAAATGGATGTCATCGGCATGAAAATTACGGGCCCTGATCATAAATAAATAAGCTCACCAATGCCAGCCCTGCGGCATAGCTCGTAGGGTCCAGAGCGGGCGGCGTATTTGACCTCGATGGGGTCCTCGTCGTCCGGCATGGCCTCCACACTCGCGGCGGCCTCCTCCGGGTCTTCGCCGTTGCGTTCGGCCTCCGCCCTGGCTGCTCGTCTGTATATAAAAAAATAACATGTATTCAGAACGCTCAACTAGAACATTCGGGCATTTCTCCGACCGTTTCAACCGCCGTGACTTCGGTGGCAACATTATTACGCGATTTCCGTGGGTATTTCATATTTTTGTTGGATACGTTGGTAGTCGCCAACTACGTCAACCAAGATTTCAAAAAAAAAAAAAACATTTATAATTAGTTTCATTGTTAGAAGTGTTTATCATTAATAGTAGAATAGTATAGGAGAATTGTGATATTGGTGATTTTTGTATATTCTGACATAACATGTACAAGGTGCCTCGTAACGGTCACCTTTATTACAGGCTCATATTGTAATAACACCAATTGAGAAAACTAATTTAAACAAAATAATTTTACATGAAATAAAACTATGAAAACGGATAAACTCGCGTATATTAACTGATTTTAACTTCATTCCGACGTTTCGAACACTTTACAGGGTTCGTGGTCTGCGGATGACCCATCTTACATTTTATTTCATGTGTAATCCTCGCGGTAACCGAAGAAAAAATAATTCTACTTGAAATGCACACGGTTTTTAAAAAACTAAGACAATGAATTAAATGCTGAACATAATGTAGTTATACTCGTCACTTACAAGTCACGAAATGAAAATCAGTCGAAGCAAGTAGAAACAGCAACACTCTTTGTACATTGGTGGACCTTATTAAAAAAGACATAAGGTCTACCAATGGACAGCTAACAGTGTGAACCATAAACTCACTTTTTTTCCTCAATCTCTCGCTTTTTCTCCTTAGCCCGCTGCACTTTCTGCATCTCGGGGAGATCGCTGGAGTAGTACAGCAGGAAATGTGTGTGCACATCGCGTAGCTCTTCAGGCGTTTGAACGCTCTTTAACCTGGCAAAATAAATGAGAATCACGCTTGTAAGTTTCATTAATAAGGGCTCATTTAGTTGTCCGCTGCGTGGTAGTAATAGTACATTGTGCATCAAGGGAGGTAAGTACGGAATTACTAAAGAGAGTGTTAGAAGCCCGACGCCGTTAGGCGGAGGGCTTTTATGACTCGAGTTAGTATTCCGCTTACCGACCGTGATGCATACAATGTTTTTCATCACACTTGCCGACAAAAAAATAAGTTTTAAGACATAATATTATGAAATGACGTGCTGACATTTCTATTACTCCCTAGGGAATTTCACTTTTCTATTACTCCCGCTACGCACGCAAGCAATGGCACGCTTAGACAGCAAGTGTGATGAAAAAATACATTTGCCATCACCCCAAATCTGCCCAGGTTATATTAAGAGTCGGCTAAGCGATTGAAGTGTCAATGAATATTCCTTTATAGAAGATTGCATCATCATAGTGGACACACTACTGCAATCGCCCATGGTGATCATGGGTATTTACCTGCGTCGGTGAGTATAGTTAATAGGAGAGGCCTACTTAAGGTCCGACCGAGACCCATATTTTAGTCTCGGCCGAGACCGAGACCGAGGATAAATTTGATTCTCGGCCGAGGCCGAGACTTAGTAGAAAGGATAAAAAACGTATAAATTACATTAAAAAAACCCTAGCAAATACCTATAGTAAGTCCAACGTCAAACTAAATACAGCAATTTTTTTTGGATATATTCTTTTTTGAATTTTTTTTATGTAGGTACCCCATAAACCGGTATTCGAATTTTAGGTATATTTATCGATAGTATGATAGGAGTCGCTTACTCTAAATTATTCCTTCCATTAATTTTAAAGTGAAATTGAAGTCAGTTCATGTCAATATGACACCAATAAAATAGCAGTAAGTTCGCGAGATGGCGTCCAAGCTCGCCAATCACAGCTCATTACGAATCTCGGCCACGGCCGAAAGCCGAGAGGGATATCTCTGCTCGATTTTTGGCCGAGAATGCCGAGACCGCGATCTCGGTCGGACCTTATGACCAGCAGTAGACTAAGACAGGCCGATAACGAGACTGTTGTCAAGAGTTGCCTAATCCGCTCCGCTGTTGCAAGTATCAAATTGTATCAAAGAAACTTCCTTGCCTCAAGACCCCTTTTTGCAAAGCACGGCGCACACTCGCAGTTTAGGAATACACGAATAAATATCAATAATTTAACAAAAAATGTCTGTAAACTTCAGGTTTAAGGTTTTAAGTTGCTGATATAACTATGATTGTGTTCTGAAAGTGCGTGATTATGAAATAATTCAAGCAGGTTTGTTTACCTTTTTTCTACTTTCAACTGAAAAATGATATAGTGATAATTATACCAAGATATTTTTCTAGCAGGAACGAGAAATTGACAAAATTAGACATCGACATAACTGTTATCGATAAGTCTTATTGTAGTCGATAAATAAATTTAATAAATAAATAATTTGCCGTAGCTTAGAGATTTTACACGAATGCAAATCATACTCAAAATGATACTTTTTTTTTTCATATCTTGTATTTATATTTAGTACCCATAAAAATTGCAAAGATTAATAAAATATACTCTAAAGCCATAAGAAATTATTAATATGAAATGTAAGATATTTAGAACAAAGGCTAGATGGGTCCTGTATTTCTTGGTTACCTGTTTTTGCGGAGTTAGCATTTTTATGAGAACAAGATGAACTCATAACAGTTATGTTGATGTTTAATTTTGTCAATCTCTCGTTCTTGCTAGAAAAATATCGAGGTATAGTGATAATACTAACCTGTCGATATCCTCGTCCTTGATAAGCCTCATGTTCTCAGGAATGGGCGCATCAGGGTCCTGCATTACTTTATCCAGTTGGAACTCTCGCATGTTCTCCAGCAGTTTCAGTAGATTTTCCTTACGCTGCTTCAATTGGCACCACTGTAAAGCAATTTGATTTAATCTTTCGATTCTTTTCATGAATTCGTACGAACTTCCCCCTCCTTTTAGACGCCTATAGGCACTGTTTCCAACGGGAGTGAGTAATATGGCAAAGTATTTCCTGTAATTATAAGGCCATAGCAGAACAGTTCCACTTTTAACCATGCTAGTAGAAGAGCCAGTATAACTATAGGAAATACTTTGCCATATTTCATCAATTTGCCTTGTGGTGACAGCAGTAAGAATACATTTGTCACCACCCCAACTCTTACCATGGGTGTCGTAAGTCTAAGTCGTAAGTATCAACTAAAGCATAGAAGTGTCACTGACGCTTTATTTATCGAAGATTGATAATGGGCAGCAGCGTCATTAGAGTGGACATGGACACACTACTACGATCGCCAACTCGCTTGCCCAGCGTGGCAATAGGAGATGCCGTTATCCAGCAGTGGACGGGTGAAGGTTGATAATGATGATTTTATGAATTACAGTGCGGTTCAAAGGGTCACCCAGCAGAAAATAATCTTGGACAAAAAAATTGATTCACTCATATGCAAGCAAAATTTCGTCTAAATCTGTTTATCGGTTTAGACTTGGAAGAGGTAACAGCATACACATGTTCGCATCTAAAATGTATAATAAAAAGTTTGTTTTGTTTACCTTTGCATCATATTTGTAGACCTTCCAAAGATCGTTGATACTGAGTTCAGGCTGCACATATTCCTTGCGATAGAACGCTATAAAAGGAACTTCTAACGTTTGATTTCGCATGAAGTCCAACGCTTGTCTAATCTTCACCACTGTGCTTGGGCCCCTGAATTAAATAAAAACATGATAACTTCTTTGCTCATTGACTTTAGTATCTATATTTTGTTTGAATTGGAGTTCCATTCCGAATCGCTACTGTTCAGTCGAGAACGAAACGCAAGTATTTGTCTCACTAATAAGAGTGACAGAAAGAGAAAACTATGCTTCTAAGCGGTAGCGATTGGCAAATTGCCTACGCACACTAGTGATCATGTTATAGGTAATTTCATCAAAGTTAAGGGAATGATTCAAAACACATCTAAATGAAGTACTAATTGTAATGAATACCAATGAATGAATGACTTGCGTCTAAATGAAGCAAATCCCTCAAACTGCGACCATATATAACATGGACGTCTAACGCCAGCTCAAAAATGCCCCCAAAAGCAATTGTTCAATTGTTCCTAGATGGGCAGAACATAGCGCTATTCTTAATACCGCGCATATTTCGACGCAACATCTTTGACAAATGTTTATAGAATATAGCCAATCAAAACTTTGATGGAACTATTTTTAAATGGCGGTTTAAGTTTTTATAGGTTGATATTGACATTCATTCATTACAGTGATACATTGAAGAGGGGGTGACACTTGTCAACTAAATTTCAGGACCGTTTTTGAAAGGCAATTTAATATGGCATGCGGTTTTCAGGTTTTATTTGTTCGTAGCCCTCAAACAATATTAATTATTAATATCAAATACCCCTTATGTTAACAATTTAAAAGACATGTTGTTGTGTGCGTGACCTCAACTCTCGTGAAACATATAACATCTAACAATAATGTACGAACCGTCGGGTCCTTTCCCTGGACTCTTGTGAGTCCGCTTTGGAAACAGGAGCCTTGAGGAAGGCCTGCTTGTATATCCACTCGGCCTCGTCTTCTAACTCGGAGCTGCCTTCTGCCACGGGAGTGATCGGCACTTCGCGGATTTGCATTCGCTCCGGTATGTCAGTTTTACGGATCTGTATAAAGCAAAGGACTGGGTTAAAGTTGGAACGCGTAGAAATGTGATCTGATGTAAATATTATAGTGTAGTTTGATAATATTATAGTTTTAACTTTGTATATTTTTGTCCATTACAATTAATTATTATGTATGAAATGAAAACGACAAAAACATTGAAAAATTTTTTTTTTACCAAATTAACTAAAGTTGATATACCAGGCAACTTCTATTAATGTCCCAAGTAACCTGTCCAATTTAACGGAAATCAATATTATTATTTTACAGTGTACAAATATTGAGCCGGTCCACGCGGAACAAGAGCTATTTGGTCATTGAGATGGTGTTTCAATGCGATTTTTTTACGCATTTTTATTGTTCATTACCATCACCACTTTATTTTCCGTTCTATAAAAGCAAACGAGACTATTATGCCAGAATAAGCAGACAAACATGCGTCTGCTACAAGATAACCAAAATCACTCCGCATTATTTACGCAGTTCGTCAATAATTTGGGAATGGTAATGACTTGATTGTTGCAACAGAATAATCGCATAGAACTACCCAAGAATGTGTTTCGCCCGGCGCAAATACCGCTCTAATGAATAATCCTTTCCCATAAGCTTTTCACCTTCAATGCAATGGATGACTGAAGTTTATAGTTACAGTGACAGCATTATAAATTCGTACGATTCCGCGTAAAGAAGAAGAGAAAGGATTACTACATTTGTACATAAAATAGCTAAATTATAACAAGTTAAGACACATTACCTCATTATCCAAGTCAGTAAAATGACTCCTTTTAAGTTCGCTGGGCTCATATATTTCGAAGATGGACTTCTTGCTAGGACGCTTGGCTTTGCCTTTCTTTGGTCGCTTTCTTTCACCTAAAATCGTAACATTTTACAAAAATCACTAAAGCCATAACAATAACAAGTATGCTGGTTTTTTAGTGTATATTCAATGAATTTCCATCAAAAGTAAAGTCGTACGGGAATTTTAATGAGGGAACCTTTATTACCAATGCACCAACGCATTTGAGACATTACGCTATACAAGCGACTACCAAGCAAAGTTTCTTTACCTGAGAACTGCAAATTACAATTAAAGGTATTGAATAAATAGTCTCTTTTTTTTTATTCGGACATATAAGCCATCACCTGAGAGAGGGTTGTTGTTTAAATTGGATGAATAAGACTAAAGATTGAGTAAAATAGAAAGAACTGGAGGAGGCCTATACCCAACAGGATGCCTATACCCTAAAGTATTCATAAACATAAAAGTAAAATAAAATTGTAAACATGTAACTATGTACTTGGAAAAATATAAAGGCTTTATTATTACTTATTAATTATTATTACTAAGCTATCACCTGAATTGTTTTTCTTGAGCATGACAAGTATAGTAGCAGTTCTTACCTTCCTCCTCGTCATCTGACAAGTATTCATCCAAATCCTCCTCATCTTCCTCGGAATCTTCATCGCCATATTTCTCAAACTCGTCGTAGTCGAAGTCTACACCAAAAATGTCTTGACCTTCTTGGAGGGATCTGATAAATAAGAAGGGTTGCTATTAGGGTGGTCCTTATTTTTACAATTGTGTAGGTTGTTTGAGCTAATAAAAGCGCTTTTTGCTCCCCTATTACTATTTACTATGGGATACCCTCTACTTAACCGTGCATGAAGCATGTTTGATCATTTTGTCACATTTTTTAAACAAAAATTCGCTCGGGGTCGGTACCGAAGTAATAAAATAACGATTAATAATTTTAACTTTCTTAAAATTAGTATGATGGTAGTTCTCTACCATTTGTTAAAAAAATGTGAAAACAGTGTTTAACATTTCAAATAATTAAATGAGAAAATTTCAACAGGGAGGCCAAAGAGCTCAAACATCTTTATAAAAGTATAAGTACAAGTCTAGTTCCTATACATTACATTTTGTAGCAAGCACACAACAGTGCTTATTTGTTAATTATGCCTCTGTCTGCTGTGCATTAAAATAAATTGTATTTCTCTTTCTATTACAGCACCTCTAGCACAATATCTTGCGGACGATATAGAATACCCATCGCTTTTTGACTGATACAGATAGATAGTAACAGAACTAACATATGACCATGTCGCGGGCAAGATACTGTCGCGTCAGTCACTATTGTGCTAGTCACTTTTGTCTTGCAGATTTAAAAAAAATGCCTTTTATTTTTTTGACACCGTGACTGCTGTTGAATATTCCCTACATATAGCCGCCATCAGAAATATCAGAGCAGCCAGAATGCTTACAAATATCTGAGCAGGCCTCTATTCTCATGACATTAAAATGTATGTTCAGATATTTTTGAGCAGCAACTCCCATATATCTGATGGTGACAGTACTTAACAAATACCTATTAAATATTACAATTCACAAGTGATTTACAGTGAAGATAAACATCGTAAGCAAACTGCAGACGTATACATATACGAAGATATTCAAGTCAAGGGCGTATGTGTAATTCCCAACAAGTATTGGGGCAGCGTTGGAACCACGCAAATTATGCTACCTATGGTTACCTAGTGAAACCCGATAAGTCGAGATAAATATTCATTGAAATGGCTACCTCACGTCACGTAAGTGTCATATAGTTTGTATTTCAAAAACCGGTTTGCTCGACTATAAAGCATGCCTCCGTAGCTCGATATTAGGGTGCTTCTTATTTTTGAAATTTTGCAGAATATTCGAACCAATAAAGGAGCTCTTTGCACTCCCGGTTGCAATTTTCTATGGGGCACCCTCTCATTTGATATTTGATAAGTAATATTTGTTTTTTTTTTTCAATCATTATAAACTAAAATTAGGGGTCGCTACCGAAGTATAAAAAAACAACTAATCATTTTGCCTTTCTTGAACTTTGTACTTCGGTACCCACCCCTAATTTTAGTGTAAAATGATTGGAAAAAAATAGGGTTTACAAACTTATCAAATAACAAAATGAGAGGGTGCCCCATAGAAAATTGCAATCGGGAGAGCAAAGAGCTTCTTTATTGGTTCGAACATCCTACAAAATTGCAAAAATAAGAAGCACCCTACTCGATATAGAATGTTTGAGAAAACTCACGCGTCTGTAAAGATGGGTTTCCGTTTCTTCTTAGCGATAGGCTTGCCGTCATCGTCGACAATGAAATCGTCGGCGTCCGATTCCCCCTCTTCACCCTCCTCGTCGTATTCCACCTCCCGGGGCGCGGCCGACTCCGATCGGTTTTCATCCTCCTGAAAATATAATATGTTACTGCAGACGCCGAGAAAAAAAAACTCTTTGCAGTTATTTTTTTGTAAAGTGGCACCTTGATTGAACGTTTGCATTGGCAGTTCATTCTACAGTCAAAGACAAAATAAGGTATACACAAAAATGTTCAAAAATATGTCCCAGTGCACTCTAATTCTGTGTAATAAGAACGTCGTAACATATTTATGAGCGGATTCTTTCAATACTTATTTTTGCACTTGACTGTACAAGCCCACAAGGAACAGGAGAGATTTTGACCTAAGACTAAAAGAAGCAAAAATATGTAGTGACGCAAAAAACAAAAGTTTTCCCTTTGTTTTTTTTTTCTTTGGAAAACTTCTACATAACAAATAAATATCATTAGAAACAACTGATCGATACTTTATTTTTATGTCATAATTTTGCGAACATTTAGAAGGTGCGTAGGAAGTTTGTGAATTATTATTTTTAAACTACCTAGCAATGACATCTCAATCAAAAAAGTTTTTTATATTGAAACGAAATGAAATACCACTTTAAAGAAATTACATATCTTTGAAATTAGACAGAATCCAGCAAAGTTCACATGACATTTAAGTATCTAAATATGTTTAGGATTATGCTTTGGAAAGTGATAGTACACAAAATGTAGGTGTACCTTGCTGCCAGATATATGTTTTCACTCTACACACAAGTGTTTCATAAAGCTCACAACAGTGTAGTTTTATATGTATGCCAGTCTATAATTGAAATCACCTTCAACATTCATAGCTTCCTACTCAATGGTAGGAGCAAGTGTAGTTAGAAAATCACCCTATTATTAGCATGGTTATTATTTTTAGTGGAATATTGAGATTAATTAAGATTTAAAATACCAGAGAAATTATCAAATTTAACCCTATTTTCTTAGAAAAGTAAGAATTATACAGTGGGTCTGCTGTACCTCATCAGACCCAGCAACAAACAGTTTCTCGGCTATGACTTCTCTCTCCAACTCAGGGTCATCTGCTCCCTCATTGTCACTGTCATCATCTTCTAAACGGCGCAGACGCTTGAATTTATTCTGTAAACACAATCAAAGTTAACTAAATATTACCTAAAACTATTGATAATCAACTTATAAAAATTAAGAAATGTCATAATGCTTACTACCTTGTATAATTATGTATATTGTTTTCTAAATTCTTCAAAGTTATGTTTTATTATTCACTATTCTCTTTTCAACTTACTCTAGCAACTTTTACACCAAGATTTTCCTCAATGAGATCATAATCTTCATCTTCTAGCCGGTCATCCAGTTCATCATCACTCTTTTTTCTCTTTTTAGGACCTGCACTTGCATCCGAGTCCTCTCCATCACTGTCTTCGTCTATAGGTGCATCATCGATCAAGTCCTTTAATTCTTCTCGAAGTCTATCTTCGTCATCTGTAATGCAGTGTCCTTATTTAAGTAAAGTTTTAATGTGGAAGCAAATTTCAGTTGTGTGTCTGAAGACTTACTCTACTTTTCAGTTTGACCTTTGGTATCTAATATGCAAGTGAGAAATACTATGTTATGTACAAAAGAATGTGTTGCCTGTCTGAAGCCAATGAGAATAGGAAATGTTCAACAATAAATACTACATTGGTAATTAGTTAATTACTGTTAATAACATCAATATACTTATACCAAGATATCATTTTTAAATGAAAATCATGGGGCTGTAAAAATAAGTTGCATTCTAGAAAGATCAATGTACCTACACTTCATGAATCCAAGATCAAATGGATTTGATCATCATAAGTTACACTAGATTCTTAGAATTCCATAACTAGGTAATATATATGTACCTATTACCTTACAATGAATATACGCTAAATGTAAGAAGGGGCGTCAAAATACTCAAAAATATCAGTAACGGTACCAAATCACGCACCAACAGTTCACACACCAAGAAAGTGTGTCATTAGAAAATAACCCTACTTAGTTTGGATGCTTAACAGATTTATCGAATTCCGTGATTCCACTATTACACAATAGATCAAAAAACTGCGAAATCAACACAAAGAATGAACGTGGCTCATTTATTAACCTTCTTCATCTTCCTCTTCATCATCACTCTGAACTGCAGCTTTACGCTTCGGCTTTTTGCGCTCTGCTGGTTGCTCATCATCGGATTCAACCTATAATCCAAGGCGTTCATTAGTACTCAACAAATAAAAGCAGGAGCACACCTAAGAAATGTATTCGTAATCAAAAACGAAAAACAACCAAGATCTTCACACTAACCTCGCTCTCCTCTGCCTCAGATTCAAGAAAATCAGCCATGTTAATCTATACGTCCAGCTTCTACCAAGGAAATTCACAGTCTGAGTATTGTTTTACGAAATAATGTATCCGAATTTTATTTAAAATATACTCAAAATTAATAGAAAATTTGGAATTAATGCGTTTTCTTTCACTTCTCCCGTCCACCACCTATCAAATTTGGCGTTGGTGTTGTTGGGAGAAAACTTTTTTTTCTACGTGTCAATGTTGCCAGGGTATTTATCTATAACATATCGATTTGCAGAGGTCTCTGAATAAGTAATAATAATCGATTGAACGTTATGCACAATCTTACAATCATAAGTAGATTTATGTTGTGTATTTCATATTAATGTATCATTAATATTGTACCTTTATGTTAGAAATTGAATCGGCAATTAAGATTACGGACTTATCGAATATATTTATCGAAATATTCATTTCGATAAATCGATAACACGACCGAGTAGAAATGGCGATAGAATGATAGAATACTCGTAACGGCGTTTGTTTCGTGCTATTAAATCAATTTAAATTTTTTGACTAACAATAATATTTTATTATATTATGCCTACTTTGTCGCTTTAAATCATGTTAATGATATTTTCAAAATATAAAAAAAAAATGTAGTGTTTCAAGTGGTAAAAAAACGGCTAAGAAACGTCATTTCACATGAATGTAGGATTAATATGGATTTGACAACGTTATAATAATAGCAAGAACGAAAGGGATGGTCTTATGAAACTTTGTACTAGTGGAAGTGAAAAGGAACGATAATCGTCCGTCCTTATCACTGTGCCACTATTTTTTGTGTGTGTGTGCATTAGATGCTAAATGTAAGTGCCAGACAAATGCGTTGAATAATGGTTGAATACGTCACTAAGTGCCTGTGTGGCACTTTCGTCTTAGTAGTAAGTGACTATGTCTATCCCTCTTAGTGGCACACTATGTGCGGCCCCTCGTCATTTCATTATCCTTATCAGTCAGTATTGTCAGTTATCATTTTCTTGTTGTAGATCTTCCTCGGAAACTAAATAAATATTTGATCAATATGAAGATACATTTATAAATCTGCGATAACCAGCCATAAGTTAAACTATATTTTGTCATAGATATTTGAGGTTGTCCTGTAGGTCTAAATAAATTTTAAGTAACGTACATGCCAATCAGTAAGGCCTAGAAACCTTTGCGTTTCAAATGGGTGATTCAGCGCCAATAATTAAAAATATTATCCACACTGGACAGAAATACAAACCTATATCTGACGGAAGCAAGGTAAATAATGTTATTCCTCGTAATAACTTCTATTTAATTTCATGAAAATCTTCAGTCACTTGATTATTTTGATCCAATTATACATACTATTTATTCCTGGTGATGAGTAAGTAGTCCCCAGGGGATTAGATATCTAATTACCTACACTATTTGAGACATCTGCATTTGTTTGTTATCCTGTCTGAGTCTACATAATATAAAAATTACTACCTAACTAAATTAGGTTCTTCTCTTCTACTTGGAGGTGAATTTAGTACCAAGTTATTTTCTACCATTACCAGGTTCACTTTCATTTTCAAACATGGAAGTGTGGGAAAGAGAAAGTCCTCATAGATGACAGCAGGAAGATCGGCAAGAAGGAGCCAATGATTCTTGTGATTGGCCACAAGTTCAAGCTGGAAGTGTGGGAGTCTATTGTTAAGATGATGGCTGTCGGAGAAGTGGCCAGCTTTACAGTAAAGAAAGAAGTATGGCAACTTTTGAATGATACTAAGTATAAGTAGTGTATAAATCTGTCCGGTTTTCCTTGGATTTGTCCTGCTTGAAGAAATATTTTGTGCATTACTACATATAGGTTGTTACCAAATTAGTGGAGATCCATTTAATGGCCTATTCAGTATAGTATACTGAATTAGAAAAAGTATTTTTTTTTTCTAGTATCACATTTACATTTACATAGGGATGGGGCTGCCCAAGTATGCAAACCTGCCATAGAGAATAATATGCCTATATCATATTTATTCTTCTGTTTTCCTAATCCCAGAATGATACTGAATTGGGGCCTTAACCCTTTAATGGGCAAGACTAAAAAAAATCCTGGATACAAGCCATTATATGTATAGTAAAAAAAATTCTGTATAAGACAAAAATACAAAAATATTATACATATAGAATAGGGTGCCCCTTAAAAGATTAAAGGGATCAGCACTTCTATAAAAACAATTTCAAAGTAATAACTTCTTTAAAGCATTTTACTTAAATGAGCTGAGTTTCTTACCGTTTCTTCTCAGGTCAGTAGTGTAGAGTTAGAATTTGGAGTAGTTTATTCATTAAGGTCAACATGGGTAAGACCGTCTATAAGGAAAGTCCGTCTACTAACTGATTTCCAACCCTAATTGAACCGTATAAGACGCATATGTCGGTCATTTCTTTAAAATAAACTATGGCGAACTTCCCCGCACTGACCTTAAGTCGTTTTTTTTTGCATGCTATTGTGTATGACAACTCAAAATTGCATGTTACTATGCCTACTTGAATAGAATAAATAAAGAATCAAACCTATTTGTTTTGTTTTTGCAGCTAGTATTCAGCTATCCATTTGTTTCCAAAACATTAAGAGAACTGGGGCAGGAGACTTGTAAGAAGAAACATGCCTGCACTATGACTTTGCAGACAGAAGGAATTGGATATCCTGACTTAGACAATTTGATGAAAGAGCCTTGTGACTTGGAGTTCATTATAGGTAAGATAAACTGGTAAGTTAGTAAGTAGAAATGAAAAAGTTATAATTTTTGAAATTATATTTTTTTTGCCACAAGGTAGTCTTTCAAATTCAACTATTTGGTTACTGCTAGAATGGAACTAACATGAATGGCTCCTTCTACAATCACTATTTAACTTCGTTCAGGGGGGAGGATCACAGGACTTCGTTTAGGGGGGAAGAGGGGGGGGCATTGCCCTATGATATGATAGTATTTTATACTTAAAACAGCACCTAAGCTTACATAATTCCAGTGTGATGGATAGCCCCCTCCTGCTGGATCCGCGCCTGATAATAATAACACATGTTTTTCTTGTTAAAAAAACTATGCATATCAGGATGCTTAGCCAAGTTGCCAATCGCTAACGCTTAGTAGCGTATCGTAATTTTCCCTCTCTGTCACTCTTTCATATTAGTGCGACAAAGACAGGTAGCTGCTTTTCGTTTACAATTGACAATTAAGCGTTAGCGGTTGCTACTTGGCTAAGCACCCAGATATGTTAATTGTTCATGAGTCAATCTTTTTTTGTTTTTAATCTGTCACTGCACCCAGGGGAAAAAGTAGCTAACGTGAATATTGTGACAAGGCAACATAGTAACTGTAAAAAAATCTAGTATTTGTCAATTTTAATACTATCAAACAGTGATTTTAAGGGTGACCCAGTAGAACGTAACATAGCAACGAGTGACAAAAGAAAAGTGATTGAAACTCATAATAATCATAGGTTAGACAGATCTGATAGCTGCAATTTCAAGACTCCTGTACATCATCATCATCATCATGTTTAGAAATCCTAAAATATTTATTAAATAATTATAAGGTGCAATGCATTATTTGATTATGGGCATTTACCTGCTAATTCGTTTATACACGCATAGATAATAGGAGAGGCCTCCGTCCAGCAGTGGACTTCATAGGCTGATGATGAAGGTGCAGTACAGGGGATAATTTTGAGTCACTAAAAAAACACCATTATTTCCATCATATCAAGATTTCGAAATCACCTGAGCATTTCTGAGATTCAATTAACCCACTGCACCTTACTTTAAGTGCTTTAAGTATTTTATCTTAATTGTATCATTACCCAATAATTATGGTCTACCACATTACGATTATTCTATTCTGCTGTAATACCACTATTCAGGTATAACATTTTTAGCCGAATATGAGCTTTATAAAGAAAACAGTAGATCAATATAAAAAAAACAATAATGATGTCAAAAATGCTACAAATAATAAAGGGTTTAGCAGCCTTACCGAACAAGAGGTGCCTTTCCCCACGGATGAGGTCAATATTTTAGGTGGTGTACTAGCAGGACCTAAGAATACTCCATGCTTAATATCAGCTCTAGATCTTCTTTTGTTTCAGAGTTATTCAAGATAATGTAAAATATACAGGGTGTCGTTGAAAGTGGCATATTTCGTAAACTGTTCAAGTTAGATTAACCAAACAAAATTGTGTTTGATAACAATAAAATAAACTACAAAATGCATATTTTTAACCTGCATCTTGTCCTTATTTTTCATAATAAAAAAAGGTTTCTTGTTTTTTTTCCATATTTTTTTTTATTTCACGCGGAGGTACACCTACAAAAAAATATGCATACATAGCCACTAATGTCCACTGTATACATAAATAAAAATATTTCCGTAAATCATCGTGCGTCATGCCAAAAAAAAATTTTTTTCAGAAGTAGTCGTTACTGGCATACAAATAAAGTACCAGTGCAGTGTGAACATAAGTTAGTGTGTAGGTATACAATCTCTCGACACTTACCGCACAAAATATCATTGACGTAAATTGACTTATTAATCAATCAATCAATCAATCAAGCCATTTATTTCCAATAGAAGTTACATTAAATTTGTATACATGCATATTTACATAGATTAATTAAATAAATTATTAATAATATTAAAATTATAGCACTGTTTGCAACACTTCAATTAATTAAATTAAATTAAATCATTCCATTCTTTAACATAATTATTTTAGTGACTAAATACTATATTTAATTACTATTGGATGTCCATTTCTGGACGAAGGCCTTATTAATACATTTGCTTTATAAAAGAGAGATAAACATTTGACACATAGTATTGTTTTCGACATTTGATTTGTTGCATTTTCTGTTGGAAAATGGAAAAAATTAAGTTTAAGTCTTGTGAAAAAACGTTAAAAAATATATATGTGGAAAGAAAAAATGCATACAAACTGGACAAGAGGCTGATTTATATAGCAAATGCACTAATAAGTCAATTTACGTCAATGATATTTTGTGCGGTAAGTGTCGAGAGATTGTATACCTACACACTAACTTATGTTCACACTGCACTGGTACTTTATTTGTATGCCAGTAACGACCACTTCTGAAAAAAAATTTTTTTTGGCATGACGCACGATGATTTACGGAAATATTTTTATTTATGTATACAGTGGACATTAGTGGCTATGTATGCATATTTTTTTTGTAGGTGTACCTCCGCGTGAAATAAAAAAAAATATGGAAAAAAAAACAAGAAACCTTTTTTTATTATGAAAAATAAGGACAAGATGCAGGTTAAAAATATGCATTTTGTAGTTTATTTTATTGTTATCAAACACAATTTTGTTTGGTTAATCTAACTTGAACAGTTTACGAAATATGCCACTTTCAACGACACCCTGTATATTTTACATTATCTTGAATAACTCTGAAACAAAAGAAGATCTAGAGCTGATATTAAGCATGGAGTATTCTTAGGTCCTGCTAGTACACCACCTAAAATATTGACTTCATTCGTGGGGAAAGGCACCTCTTGTTCGGTAAGGCTGCTAAACCCTTTAGATATGTAATTTTTACACAAAAATTAAAGCATAATAATATGTGCAAAATATTACAAATTCAATTTTTATCTTATCATATTTTAGAACTACTAAGAGTGGAAAGAGCAGACGAATATGAGAAGGAAGTGTGGCAACTGTCCTCGGAAGAGCGGCTAGACTTGGTGCCAAGTCTCCGAGAGAAAGGGAACCTGCTGTATGGACAAAAGAAATATGACGAGGCAGAGGAGGCGTATGCCAAGGCGATAGCTATTTGTGAACAACTCATGATAAGGTATATTTATAATTTCTTTCTTTAACTACTTCTCGCTTTAGTGCTAGTGCCGATTGGCTGCTTAGACAAGTTGCCAATCGCTAACGCTTAATCGTAAACGAAAAGCAGCTGTTTGTCGCACAAATATGCAAGAGTGACAGAGAGGGGAAACTACGAAACGCTACCAAGCGCTAGCGATTGGCAACTTGACTAAGCATCCTGCACGGCGGCGCGCGCGCGCGTTGCATGATCGTACCATCCCGCTTTCATCACGCCCTACTCACAAAACGCACGTGATTGACCGAGCCTTTAATACGGCATCTTGAGACGAAATTTCGCAGTCTCTGCGGCCCTACCGCGAGGTTCGAAATCCGAAAATTTCAAGAATTTGTCTTTGTCATTCTAATGACGCCTTGGTTTGAGTGACGGAGACATATCCTCGAACGAATTTCGAAGTTCAGTAGCCCTACGTACAAAAACGACCCTAAAATTGGTTATTGTTGTTAAATATTTATTTATTTACTTATTTATTCAAACAAATCATGTAGCATGACAGTATAAACTAAAGCACTGCCACTGTAGAATTTAAACTACACACAATATTAGATACAAAATATCATTATAATATATCACTTTCATCCATTACCTCGCAGTACTTCAGATATACCTACGCTACACACATTTTCCCATCGGCTTGCGAACAGATCACATTCAGGTGCCCATGACAGAAGCGCGTTCAAAATCTTAGAGCTCGAATAAGAGGAGATTTTTGGCGAGCCACAGTACGCGATGTTGGAATCGCAAGGAGGATATGCAATAACCTGTTATTTTATATTATTCAACAGAGAAAGAAAATGTGACGAGGAATGGGTGAACTTGAATAAAATAAAACTGCCCCTACTACTAAACTATGCTCAGTGCAAACTAATTAAAGGCGAATACTACGCCGTCATCGAGCATTGCAACACCGTGTTGGAACACGATAAAGGTACGTGTTGTCACCTCTCTTTCTTACTGCATTAATTTAATTGAGACGGGTAGTAATCAATCATGAAGTACACATTGATTTTCAAAAGCTGACATGGCCTTTAACTGAGTCCGGTAAGGTCGACAATTTCTCAATTTCGCTACTATAGTCAATTCGCTATTTTCGCTGATTCGACACTAATCAATTCGCTACTTTCCCTAACTCGACACTTTCTTGAAATCGCACAATACTTATTAGACATATCGTTGGCTGTGTGACTCAACCTCGTGTAATCGCTTACGAGGTTGAGTCATACGCCCTGAACATACGAAGTTGAGTAACACAACCATCGACATCTCAATTTCGACACCAGGCTACAGTCATTGGGAGCATTCCATGGGCTGTCCAGTACAAACGCGTGTATATTTCGATAATTTGAGGTTTCTTCCGAGTTATTAGTTATTATATATATTTTTGAGCAATTTTTGACTCGTCTAGTCACAAAAGAGAACTTCAATAAACCCACAATTTTGAGAAAAACCATGTTCGTACGGGACATCGGTGAACTTTTTCGTGGAATGCACCATTGCCAAAAGTAATATTTTTAACGCCTCATTCCAGACAATGAAAAAGCGTTATACAGAAGAGGGAAAGCGCACGTAGGTGCCTGGAACCCCTCGCTCGCGGAGGACGACTTCCTCCGTCTCAAGGCCCTCAACCCCTCGATGGGGCCAGCTGTGGACAAGGAACTGGCAGAAATACGGAGACTCCAGAAAGAAAAGGAGAATAAAGACAAGAACGCGTTGAAAAAGATGTTCGGCTCTGGCGATGCGACGTAGCGTTGAGCATCATCATTAATTCCGTGCGCTTGAGCGTGGGGGCTATGAAATTAACAACCGACTTCATATTAAGTCACTGATGGCACAAGTGGAACAAGTGACCAAAAATGTAAATCCTATTTTTAACCCATAATAAATACTTCCCTTATTTAATATCCATAAACGAATATTTTTATTCGAGGGTTGTCTGGTGAAACCTGATAAGTCGAGATAACTATTCATCGAAATTAAAACCTCACGTGTATAGTTCGTATTTCAAAAACCTATTTGCACGACTTATCGGGTTGCACCAGGCAACCCTCAATATGTGTTGTTTGAATCAACTTTTTTTCTGTTTGTTATTGCCATGGTTACGGTCTCCCGAGTCACGCTGGTTTTATGCAAAATTATGCTACTTGAACTATGCAAACATGCACATTTCTGGTGTTATAAGCCCTTTTCCATGTAGTCTGTTTGTAGGTGGCCCATTATTGGCCCGTGGTTTGCATAATTTTGCATAAAACCACTGACTTTGGTGATCGTAACCATGCAAATAACAGACAGAAAAAAGTTGATTCACCCATTTGTACAATGTGATTTTATTTTCGTTATTTATACAGATAATAAATAAATTAAGAATAAATATCAGTATTTTAATAATAATATAAACAGGTTTTTAGCCATCTTGTTTTGGTGATTATGATTACATTAGAATACCTATTTAGAATCGGATGCTACAACAGTCTCCATCAATATGATAAAATTCTGTATGATGTAAAAAAACGATAACAGCTAGGAGTCAAAAACAGCTAAAGATGAGAATTAACAATAACACGTACTAACTATTATAAATATTATAATGGTATAGAAGTGGATAAAATTTATCATTTAACTGACGGAAAGTCAGTTCGTCTATTAGGTGCAGGCTCGATAAAAGGTGTAGATGCACACAAATTGCAAAAAATATGTATCTATTACGAGCCCATAGAATCAGAAAATGGGTAAATACATAAAGGTAACATTTAGGTAACGTTCTAGAGCCAGTGCCGGATTTACCAGTAGGCCAAGTAGGCCATGGCCTAGAGCGGCAGATTTTAGGGGCGGCAGATTTGGCGGCAAAAAAAAATTCATTTGTATAGAAAAAAATATTTGGCAGATTTTACAAGCGGCAGATCAGAAGCGAACTTTTTTAAACTTCGGTCGTGGCGGCAGAATTATACAGGGCGGAAGGGAACGACCGAGTCTACCAACCATTACGACGAACTTTCAGTACCATGATACCAACATCGAAATATCTATAAAAAAATGTATCCCCTCATATAAAGTGAGTGATTAGTAGAGTTCAATAGCATGGACAATTTTAACCAACATATTCGTACTGTGACTGATACCGTGGTAGATTAAAGATTATGCGAAGAGACTGGGGTTGTGCTTTGTATGAAAATTAATAACAATATGCGAATCTAACCTTACCCCACAAACTCTAGAAAGTGGTCCATGAAATTGAAAAATGAAGAAGTTCTAATAAAAATTACACTCAAACAAGAAAGCAATCAATATATTGATTTAAACTTTTACGATTATGACTCATATTTTAATGACAAACAGGTCTTAATCGTGTAAACTTACGTTTAATTTTATCCTGTCCCATCTTGTAGCCAGATTTGGTAGCTCATAGCTGGCTTCCATGTGAAAAAAATATTCCTGATTCGAAGTAGACTAAAAAATGTCAATTTTTTAGTCCTATCTTGTAGTCTGGTTTGGTAGCTAGCTTTTAAATTAGAAAAATATTCACGATTCGAAGCTGGCAATGAAACGGGACTTCTGAAGTCATAGGAAGTAGCTGGCGTTTAATCTTTGTGTCAGTTATTTTCCAAACTGCAATGTATAGCGACCTTTTTTGGAAAAAGAATCCGCGAACTACACTACAGCATCTCAAATACACCCACGAACATCAATTTTCTTGCGACCAAAAAGAATAAGAACTTTAATGAATGTTTTTGAAATTAAAGCCTCTCAATATTCTATAGAAAGAATTTACAAAATGATAAAATCAGCGTCGCACACTGGAAGATAAGAAAATCGTTCCCATTTGGTTGCTGGCTACAAGATAGGAAACACGTTTCTTATTTCGTAGGCTATCAGATGGGCTAAATATGGCTACCAGATGGGGCCACAATCTGAAAAACGGTAATTGTAACATTCAATAATTAAAAATAAATCTGGGCATAATGAAACCTTGTATTGTAATCAATTGCAATTGTGTTTTTTTGTAAACTATTTATAGTGCGGTCACAGACGACATTTCAGTAATTTTTACAATTAAACAACAAACATAATTAAAGAAAGTTACCTGATAATTAACAATTAAAGAAACAATCAGAAAAAAGTCGGATAAACCTATTAATTAAATGGAATTTAAAACGTGCGTTTCAACGCTTTCTTCTTTGCAAACTGGCAAACGGACCTTACGATATAATTCTGTATTTCGATGAAATTAGCTTAACAGTGGGTTTTGGCCGCTGTGGGTATTCGCGGGTAACCAACCAATATAGGTATGTATTCGTAGCTGAGGATCATATCTAAGGTAATGCCACCTTTCGAGAATTCATGATTATTTTCAGAGCATTTGTTGGTACCTACTTTAGTAGGCGATTGTTCACCTAATATGGTCGGCATATTTAAGCCGATTTTAGTGCCTTTGTATTCCGCCCTTCTGTTTTTAATACGTATTCAAAGTAATTGTAGTACCTACATTGTTTACATTTCAGTTCGGAAAATGCCTGACACTAAGATTAAACGCCTGCTACTTTCTACGGCTTAGAAATCCAGTTTCATTGCCAGCTTCGAATCAGGAATATTCTTCTCATTGAAAGCCAGCTACCAAACCAGGCTACAAGATAGGACAAAAAAATTGTCATTTTGTAGTCTACTTCGAATCAGGAATACTTTTCTCACATGGAAGATGGAAGCCAGCTATGAGCTGGCAAACCTGGCTACAAGATGGGACTAAAAGTAGTTTTCTATAATTGTTAATTATCAGATAACTTTAAAGTCAAATAGGTAATAATGTTTTCTGGTTTTATTGTAACATTGATTGATTTGTTGTTTAAGACTGAGCGTAGTAAAAATAATTTTAAGTAACTATAAAAACAGAGTTGAAATTTATTAAATGGTTTGTTTTGCTCAGACTGATTTTTAATTTTTGAATGTTAGGACCTCTTTATTTTCCCAATTTATGGACCGCTATCTAGAGTTTGTGTGGTAAGGTAAGGGTAGAATCGTAAATTATTATTAATTTTCATACAAAGTACGACCCCAGTCTCTTCGCATACACTCTAATCTACCAATGTATCGGTCACTGTATGTACGTATGTTGGCTAGGCATCCATCCCTCCACTGTCATACCGGCTAAAAGTTCGCGTACTGCGTACAAAGTAAGATAAGGCCTGCTACCGCGAATACCGAAGTTCGTAAATTTTGGGGATTTGTCTCCGTCACTCTAATGACGCCTTCATTGCCCGAAATTTGAAATTTGCGGATTTCGTAGTTCGCGGTAGGGATACTGGATTTCCTTTCCTGCCACGAACGCTCCGGTTCGCACACACGGCTGTGAAATGAAATACCTGCCAAAGTGTTCCTAAACGACTTCTTCGTGATTTTCCTAACAAATTATTCAAATTAGCACAGTGGATAGGGGCGGCAAAATATAAATGGCCTACAGGCGGCAAATTTCTAAATCCGGCACTGTCTAGAGCAATATGCACAGTAATAGCTAGGGTTGTGCATACATATATTTCGCACATATTATATTATAATTTACCTTTACTAAGTGCTTTGCGTGGGTTTAATACAATATTATGTTTTTTCTCTCACCACCTATTCGAAAACGTCTTTTCTTCCCTGCTAGGAGGAAACAAAGTTGCACTTAGAAAAGTCCTAGAACAGAAGTTCTAGGACATTCTATTGCTAGGCTAAAAACAATAACAATAACAATGAAATATGAAAATAAATATTAAGTTTATGAGTGAATCGACTTTTTCTTGTCCGTTATTGCTAAGACTTCAGTCTCCTGAGTCACGTTAGCTTTATGCTACTTAAACTACGAAACCATGTATTTTTCTCCTGTGCAGATATGATTGAAATTTATAAAACAGCAGACATTGTTTCGCGATGACAACTTAGAGTGTAAATAGCACATAAAATTTCACCCCGTCAGATATTTATTTCATCAATTAAATATTCAGATATTTATTTCAACAAATAAATATCTTCTTACAATAGTTTATTAAATAATTTCATTGGTTAAAGTAATTTCCGGCATAACGCCATCCAATATGTACAACATCACGGGCGCGCGATACTGTGCGCCGCCGAGCCACTGAGTAACGCCACTTGTGCGTGACTCTGCAATGGCACGTTTGAATGTGAGCATTTCTTTTTTTTTTGGCCACTAAATTTTAAAACCGACCAAAATTACAAAAATCAATTTTTATAAACTTTTTCAACGGGAATATGTAGTAAAAATTATGTATTTTCTGATTATATGCACGTAACCAGGTTTTAAAAGGTTTTATCAGTACAAAATCAATAAATATTGTGACAAAGCAGAATACTGGTTCTTCCTGTGTTACCTTTCCTTTGTTTAAAAATCATAGAAATTTGCTTCTTACTCATCTTAAATATATATTTTTATTAAAATGCAGAACATAATTGATATAAAAATGTAGAAATAATTAATTAAACTATACGGAAACCATTAAAAGTCTAATATCAACAGGTTTATTTTGTTACTCTCACCGGTAGGAACGGTATTTTTAAATTTTAATATAAAGTAAGCAAAGTTCAATAAGGTTTTAAAGATGGCAGTAAAAGTATTTTTTTATTTGTTTTAAAGGTAGCAGATATGTTAAGTATTATTAAATATAACTTAAATCAAACTAAAATAACTACACCGAAAATGTTGGGACAGTAACAAAGAATGCTGTTGGTAACAAAGGAGGAAATGTAAGGCCTCGTGTAGAATGTGCATTAGAATTTCGTAGAAAATGTAGGTCTATAAAATGATATCCATATTTTACAGGGTCGATGAAATAAAGAATTGATTTGATTTATTTATGTAATAACTAATTAAACTCTAATTTTAATCGTTCCCTATATCGCCTCATCTTTTCGGCTGCTCTCATCTTAGATTGTGCTGACATTTTCTCTCCCTGCATACAACAATTAAAACTAGCCTTTACAATAAATTCCTTTTATTGTTACTCAAAGTTCCTTTGATATGTTACCACGCGAAAGTAACGAAATAAGAAGTAACACAACACGTGGTCGTAGATTAAAAAAATATTTATAAAGCTTGTTTTAGCAACAATATTCAATTGTTTTGTTACATGATGTACATAACAATATACATTAAACGATACATTAATGAAAACGAAGTAAAAGTTTAAGCTTTCCTAGTAAATCCAGTAACAAGGAGGAAAACAAAACTGGTCACAACAACTAGGCACGTGCGTTTTTTAGTAGATCTTGATGACAACTGACCGAATAAACATGGCCGCATATTGAATTGACGTATGTCGGTATTGCCAGTCGTAAAAAGTAACATTTTGGTAGTATTTATCTTTATTTCACTGCTAAAATAGGTAACAAAGTAAGAATTTTCTAAGTGGAACTTTTTGTGGGACACGATTAAAAAATATATTTCTACTACTTTTAACGGTTTTAGGTGTATAAAACCATTCTAAAAAGAGTCTTACTGTGAAGATACAGAGATCACAATAAAAAAACGTTCTATGTTGCTTAGACCATGATGAAAATATCTTTATTTGAAGTAGCAAAATTTAGACTGGGACATTGGTTTTTTCATACATATCAAAAATCGAATGTCTGGTTTTTAATTAAATTTAATGTATGTTATGGCTTTTGTTACATTATTTTAACATATCCTGTGTAATTATGAAATTCACTATTAGGAAAAAATACTTAATACAGACGTTTCTTAACAAAAAGTATTAAAATAATATTTTCAAAGTCGTGGGACACGGCTAGATGCGGCAGTGGCCAAAAAAAAAAGAAATGCTCATGTATGGTAGCGCGCCGTACTTGGATCGAGAGTTCGAGCGTCGCCCTGAATGGGATAATAAGCCCTTTCCTTAATGGGCTACCATGCATAGGTAGTTTAAGTAGCATAATTTTGTATAAAACCAGCGTGACTCGGGACACCGTAACCATGGCAATAACAGAAAACACTTGATTCGCCCACATAGTCAATTATGATATATATCTTCATAAATTTCATAATACTTAGATTATGTGCACAAACTATTCGAATACGGGTTTTACTTCCCTGCTAGGAGAGAACAAAGTGGCACTTTCCTGTTCGAGGACTTTCGCCAGCCTAAAAAATTATAATGAAATATGAAAATACGTAGCACTACATCTTCGATTACAATTTCTTCAGAATCCATTATGTGCATAAATATTAAATATATCTTTTGTTTTTCTCATAAGTGGTGTTTAGGCGCTTATGATTGAATCTCTCATTACGCTCAGGATTCCTTTAAAATCCCTGGCTACGTTCGGGATCCTATTATAGAATCCATCGCTTCATTCGGGCAAATACATCATTTTGATCCCTTGCGAAACAGTACTATAATAATATCTTACACCAAAGCGATGCGCGTTAAAATATATACAAATGTAATTGTAAACAAGACTTTAAATATTGCTGAAATAATACGATCTAAGGTATACATAAAAATAAACACAAGGGTAAGTTTCACAACTGGCCTTAGAATAGTAGGTTCCTCGTGACACGAAGACGAATCTACTATTACATTCGGCTTATAGTCCTTTAGTGCAAAACAATTGCTAGCACGTCTGGAATTAGAAGAGTTGCTAGGAGGCGAAAATTGAGATAAGAACAAGCAATTAGAAGGGGGTCTGGTCATTACCGGACAACCATAGGAAATTTTAAACGGCAAATATGGCGTGATTTGAGAATCATTTGCAGTCCGCGTATTACAGTTATCTTGCGTATTAGGGTAATTTAAGATTAGACAAGATACAATTTGATGGTATTTGAGCTCATCATCAGTAAAGACCAAGTCGATGGTATCTTTTAGTTTGTCTGTCACAGGCGTGTAGTAGACGAGTGATTCCTTGTGTCTCGACATGGCAACAAGCATATGAGGGACGGACTCATAGAGCGGGTCCCTCAAGTTGCGTGACATCCTCACCAGCACCACGCGCGCCGCCTCCTTACCCTGGAACTCGTGAACGGTCGACACGTCATATCCAGCTGCCTTCATCTGTTTTTTCTCAACCTGCTTGAAGACAAGGTACTTTGTCGCTACAAACTTCGGTACATCTTTAAGTGATGTAAAAGTTTCACTCTTTAAGCTGCGCAGAACATCCGAACCAGAATAAATGGCTCCGTTGTAGTCGCAGTTCTGGGATAAGATCGCAACGACGTCCACGGGGCATCTGTAGGAAACTTTTAAGTTTCCGGTAACTTTAAAGAACGTTGAGGATTTGTCATACCGCAAGGTTACGTCGGTCCTGTTGATGTATCCGAGTTGGTTGGGGTCACCAAGCAGGTGCAGTTGTTGGCAGCCGGTGAACAAGCACACGAGGAACAGTTTCCCGGGGTGCTCCATCAGCGCCTCATCTACCCACACGCAGGGGTACATGTCCCGGCTGTTTATCAAGTACGAGTCGATCGTTCTGTATGAACGATAGTAATCGTATGGTTCCCGGCGATTCATTTCGGCCATACGCTCTCGGATGTGTTGAGCTCCCTCTTTGCAAGACGTCAGCACCAGACTGCCCACGCTGTGGTTCTTGATAATGTGGCTCGTCTTCCCGCAGCCGGGCACGCCCACGGTCAGCTGTATTGTCGGCATTATGAATTCAGTCAGACATGAAGAAGCAGCGGCAGTCGCTTCCAGCAAATTGGGCTCTTGTATTAGTTTAGTGTATTTCCCAACAAGCAGAAATCTGTTACCAGTATCCACGCTTTTAGCTATTGTAAAATCGACAAAGTCGTATCCGTCAAAACAGTAATTATATGTGGTTTCGCTTGGATCCATGAGCCATGCTTGAGATATCTTGTCGTACACGGCAAACGATTCCTTGTGCCTACGGCATGTGAGCTTGATTTTATCACTTAATGGAATAGATAGCTTAGAATAAACGGTCGAGTAACTATGTAGCGCCTGTTGTTCGATATATTTCCATAAGGCGATAATTTCTATAACAGCATTAATTGCGTCAATCCGCTCTTTGCTATTGCTGCATTCCTCGCTGCCATGATCATCGGATTCAATACTACTTAAATATACCGGTCGAAATTCAGCTTTGGGGTATACAGGTATATCATTAACAATTATTTGGTTTCTAAGGTGCTTAATACGTAAATCCTCAATATCATCAATCAGCATCTCTCGTCAAGGTACGTACCGATACAACACGATTACTTACTTTGGTAGCTGGACTGGAACACCTAGGCGCTGAAAGTAAAAGAGAAAATGTATAGTGAAGAAAGGTGTATATGAGTTATTTATCGAATACAGCAAGACAGTGGAATCGGATCTAGCCCGACTTGACCTGAGGCCCGCGAACCACGAAAAAAGTGTTGCATATCTGTCTGTCACGCTTATGTACGAATTGACGAGTGCGAGAGAGAGGCAACACTTCGTTCGTGGTTCGCGGTAGGGCCTCTCAACTGAAGGTTTTATAATCCAAAATGTCTACCTCAACTGAAGGCTTATATGCATGCTTATTGATGCTTATATGAAGGCTGAGCATCTGCGGCCCTACCGCGAAAAACGAAATTCGATTTACGAATTTCAATTTTCGCGGTAGTAGGCCTATCGATGCCACTCCCCACTCGTGAGCGAGTCGCGGCGCGAACACTGCGGAATCGACTCGCTCCACACTGTATCACTCACCCTCCCGTTCCATTCATAGGAAGTTAATGTTTGAAACCGGTCGAGGCTTAAGCATCTCGTGCCTATTTCTCTATTTCTTTGATTTCGTATAATAATGTAATGTTTGTCCTTACCTTATTAATCAGTATATCAGAAGCTAAAAATGCTTTCAGTACAATAAGAAAAAAGATTATCCTGAAGATCCAGCTACACTTAACTTGAAATAAACTCAATGACGTTTGATAAACACTTTTTATTTTTATTCTGATTAATTGAAGTCACTGTCAAATAGTTTAATATGCAGCAAAGACAATATATAGTCAGCCTGCTTTCTTGTTTCTATTCTTACACTCAAGATGCGCTGGGTCGCTGTGTCACTTTTGTTTTACATATAGCTAAAGAAGATACAATGAGTGTAGGCACAGTGTAGGCGTTACATACCAATACATACACAATAATAAGAAACCACTAATCTATAGTTTGTTCTGTGTCAGAAAACAGAAGCTTCAAGAAAAGTAGCTTGGGCAATAGTACATTGTGTATTTAGGGCGGTAAGTAAGAATTTGCGAACGAGTGTGAAAGTAAGGCTTTACTTCACACGAGTTCATAATTCTTGTACCGCCCGTGGTACACACAATGTTTTTCATCACACCTGTGATGCAAAAAAGTAAATAAAACAATATATTTTCACAAAACTACTCTAAAATGGTCTAAATCAGGGATGACTTAATTTCATCATTTTCATAAAAGAAATCTCGGCGCGGCGCGCGGCGTGCGCCGGACCGCGCTAGTGCGACGTAATGTTGTATGAAAATCCTTAACGGCCTGCTATGACGTAATGACGCACCTACGGCTCGCATCACCGCAGCGTATTGGCGCACTTACCGAACAGGTGTGATGAAAATTAATTTAAGTCTTTTGTGGAATTTGTGATCGTCGTGCACCTTGTGTTTGCCATGATGCTTTTATGCCCGAATCAAACTCTCGGAAGGCGCCTCCTAGAGGCTTTCGGCGTCTTGATATGGACGTGAATACTTGTGATTTTTTTTGGATTTTTTACCTATACTTACTTTACTTTTTGTGTAAAGGCCTTTGAGTATTTAGACGGGAGGTGTGATAACGTAAAGTCTTCGAACAAATTTTTTCACCAATTTTAGCGGGGGACGAGGTAAACACGTACAGCACACCACTACAAAATAAGTAACTCAACAGACACAGTTTTGACTGTTGCGATAAACCCACACTTCGACATAAATGCACACAATAGTAACTACACGCACACAGAAAAAGTTTTCACGTAACCAAGCAGCACACATACGAACATGATACGAAAGAAATAGTGATGCGACACACCTGAATGAATGAGTCATGAAGTCACTGACTGACTGATGAATGAATGATTTTCTAAAATACTATTACTAATAAAAATTAAAAATGTGAATTCAGTTGAATTAAATATTAGTTCGGAAAACCATATTAGCAGTAAAATCTGCGCTAAATTACTTTATAATTATCTGTAGGTTCTATCTTCATATCAAAATATTATTGAACCGGGTTACTCATGTATTTAAGTCGATGATTGCCTCTTCTATTCTGTTGCCGAGTAGGTAGGTTTGCCAGGCTCAAGTAATAAAAGTCACCTATTATATAATTATATTCATATTTTATTAAAATCCTCTCATTAGAAATATAGGTAGGTATTCATACAATTATGTAAATTACACTCAATAATTAAATCTAACTACCCATCTTAGCAGTAACAATACATTTGTCACCGTCCCAACTGGGATTGAAGTCATCATCATCATGTCGAATATCTCATCATCATTATACGAGTGAAGTTCGCCATGGACATGTAGGCATGTAGCTTTGCTGTGTCATTGACATAACATAAGTGACATGTCAAATGTTTGTTTTCGGTTTGAGTGACGTCACATCACATAATCTAATCGCATTAACATGGCTAGTATCGTTTTCGCGCGGTAACGAAAGTTTAAATTTTAAGTTATAATTTCGTGAAAAAATATATTTATATTTTTTTCCGTTAATCTGATATTGATTAATTATACACGACAAACTTTAAAAATGGGTCAAGTAGCCTATTTGTAAACTGTAGTGATTGAATGAATGATTGAACGATGATTCAAATGTTGAGTCACTTTGTCACATCCCTAAAGCCGATATGCCCCCGTACCACTGTATTCATTGTTTACATTTTTTTGTCGTTTACGTATCGCAAACGATTTTTTCTTTAATTGCGATTATACTTCAATACACATTTAATGGTTGGTAAAAATACTTACTTATGATAAGAAACACGATCTTGCTGCAAATTTGAGCTTCCGGATCGTTTTTTACAGGACAATACAGCACAATTCACCATTTTTAGGGAGAAACGTCACGCGACACGGATCAATGCAAAATGGCGGTGATGTGACTTCAAGTAGTTTTATATAACGAAGCTGGCCAGCTGGCCAATGTACTTTGCCGGAGGGGGTCGCCCGTTTACAACATCTCCCGTCTAAATACTCAAAGGTAAAGGCCCATGAATCTTGGGTGTAACCGAGGGGCCGCACATAGTGTGCCACTAAGAGGGATAGACATAGTCACTTACTACTAAGACGAAAGTGCCACACAGGCACTTAGTGACGTATTCAACGCATTTGTCTGGCACTTACATTTAGCATCTAATGCACACACACACAAAAAATAGTGGCACAGTGATAAGGACGGACGATTATCGTTCCTTTTCACTTCCACTAGTAAAAAGTTTCATAAGACCATCCCTTTCGTTCTTGCTATTATTATAACGTTGTCAAATCCATATTAATCCTACATTCATGGGTGTAACGTTTCAAATTTTGCTATAGCAACATCATGTCATTGGGACATTCATGGTACATTCAACGACAGTGTTGCCAGATGCTCCGCATTCCGTATTTTTCTGGGCATTTTCCTCTGTGGGTCCGCATTTTTTAAATAGTGCAATTTTACACTGAATTCATATATATCTAATGATGTGGGTAAGTTTGAAGGTTCTTGGTTTAACCCACTTACGCCGACCAGGTATTATAACACCGATATTTTTCTTTTTTTTTGATAATTTTAGTGTTTTATTGACAATTAATCACTTTATCGTTAAAATCCGGGGGTCACATTTTTGGTTTCAAGCTTATCTGTAATAACATTTAAGGTGGAAGCACTAGTACGTAGGTTGCCCTGAAAGTTTCGGGAATCGGAAAAAATACGCATTTTAATGAAATAAAAGTACTTTTATTGTTTTTCAAAGTATTCTCCTTTGTGTTTAATACACTTTTTCATTCTCTGAAACCAGTTTTTAAAACAGTTATTGAAGTCTGAAGTGGGGGTTGACAAAATGGCCATTTTATAAGCGTCGACTGCTTCTTCCGCGGTCTGAAAACGCAGACCACGCAACCGATTCTTTATTTTCGGGAAAGTAAAAAAATCGTTGGGACTTAGGTCGGGGCTGTACGGAGGATGGTCCAGTAATTCGACGTTTTCGCCCTTCAGATAGTCGTCTGTTTTCTGAGCGGTGTGAGGGCTGGCATTATCATGGTGTAGTATAATACGGCGGTTAGGGTTAGTTTTTCGCAGTTCAGCAAAAACAATCGGTAAACAAACGCCTATATACCAATCGGCATTGACAGTTCTTCGATCTTCAAGAGCGATAGTCGCCATACGTGACCCGATTTGGAGACAAACGTGGCTACCATTTTTTTGATCGTGCTGCGAGAACGAACAACTTTTGTCGGCTTCGGTTCGTCTTCGTAAACCCAAACTCGAGATTGGTTTTTCGATTCAGGCTCATATGCGTAAATCCATGATTCGTCACCTGACACAATACTAAAAACGGCATTTGAGCTTCCTCCATTAAATCTTTTTTAAAGTTTTGCGGCACCAATTGACACGTACCGTTTTCTGGTCGTCAGATAACAAGTGAGGAATCCACCGGGAAAATAACTTCCGCACGCCCAACTCTTGTTGTAAAATAACTTGTACCTGACTCATTCCAATGCCTAAAGTCTCCTGAATCTCCCGATATGTAACATGCCTATCTTCCTTTATCAGTTGGCGAACAATATCGATGTTTTGATCGGTAACGGCCGTTTTCGGTCGACCCTCACGTACGTCATCCGCAAGAGACACACGGCCACGTTGGAATTCCGAATACCACCTGTATATGGTCGTCTTTGAAGGTGCTTCACTACTAAAAGCAATAGTTAATCGGTCTCCACATTGTTGTTGTGTTAATCCACTTTTAAAGTCATAATAAATCAATGCTCTAAAACTTTCGCGGGACAGCTCCATTTTCACCAGCGACTCAACGACTTTAAAAAACAATTGAAAATCGGACATTGTTTTTTTTTCTAAGTGGCCAGTGTTTTCGAATAATGAGACTATGCTTGTAAGAAAGAGGTATAACACATGTCAAATATACGTTCCTAAGTATTAAATTCCCGAAATTTTCAGGGCATCCTACGTACCTAATGCTGTACCAATACTCGTCATCATAGGTTTTGAGTTGCCATCGATAAGATAAAATATTAGGGCATTTAAACGATGATAAATTTATGTGCCTTTAATGCTTCATATCCTAACTTTGAAATAATTGGCTTATACTTAAATCATTTGCATAATTTTAAGAGAGGCTGACGTTTATTAGGACTGAGTAGTTAGTAGAATATTATCAATGTCCCAATATGTGACAATGACTCTTGTAGGTACTGAAGTGCCATCTATTTGGACTGCCCGCAAAAGCACCTGAAACATACTTACATACTTGTACAATGGAGTTGACTAAGAAAACATGCAATTTTGAGAAATTGTGATATTGTTACCCTATAAAATAAATACTATGTAACAAAACTGACAAACTCCTCTTCCAAAATACATGAAAATACTTTACGTAGATTTATATATGAGCAAAATATCCTGATTCAAATAAATATGTATTCTCTGTTAACATGTTGCGCACTGGTACTGCCACCTTGCTGGTTTTGTGTTAAAGTGATATTAGAACAAGACCACGAGAACGACGTAAAACATCCATTCTTTCAGTTAAAAAGAATTGAATTGCATTCCACTTTTTTCTTCAAAATTTTGCTTTTTTCAAGCATTGTCCCATGTTCCCGCTTTTTGCTTTTCAGTACCTGGCAACAACCGTGAGTTATTATTAACAAGCATAGACATATAAAATTGATATATTTTATCCTATATTTTATCTGTGTTAACAAGTGACATGAATGACGTGATACACAAGATACATAAAAATAATGTAAATGTACCTATTTGTGACTCTGACAGTGGTATATAAATTAATTTAGTAGTTACAGCTTAAATAAAGGTAAGTTACGTGCATTAACGGTACTAGCTATATAATATAATATATGTATCTGTGTCTCCAAGACGATTTCGGGAAATTAATTACAGGCTTGATGGAGAGCCCTCTTGTGTGCTCTTAAATGACTGCAATTCCTAGCCCACCTTATTATTTAGAGAACTTGCGCTAATATTCTCTACATATGGCACAGCCGAGTAGCCACATGGTTGTAAAATATTGCTGCTAGAGATTTAATCGCATGCGCAGCCACCTTTTGGTGGATCAAACCTCGCTATTCTGAAATTTCTGAACGTATCTAAAATGTATGTGTAATAAGTTAATCTCCAGAGAAGTATGTAATTTCTTGGTTGGCTACTTACTACTTTCGTTATTATTTTATTCTACTATATACTGTATTTAAAACAATATTTTGGTTCTTTTAGAAATTGCAGTTGAGTCTATTATAATTATTTTAAGTGCCATAAATATGATACTTTACACTTATCCATGATATGTTTGATGAAATAGATACTCAAAGAATAAATAGCTCAATTTCAGTATCTTGCAGACCACCGACAATGCCTGGGTCGCGTTTTATAAAGCTACAATTTACAATTTCGCTCTTTGCCTCTCTAACGCACGCACATATTGGCTAGAAAGAGAGGCAAACAGCGAAATTGTAAATTATAACTTTATAAAACGCGAACCTGTTTGTAATTTTTTTAACTTACTCCACTCTGATTAAGGGCTATATAAGGCAATGCAGGCAGGCAGGCAGGTTCCATCCCCTTATTCATAAATCTCTCTTAACTTATAAATAAAATAAACCTTTATTACTGACTCTAATACATTTTTTTTTCTAATCTTGATTATCAATTTGCCCTTTGGCAAAGGCCTCCGCTAGAGATTTTCATTCCTCTCTGTCCATTGTTTTCCTTCTGTGTCTTAACTTAGCAAGCCGCTAAGTATTGTTTGTCCCTTTCTATTTTATAGAAATATTGATAAGACAAACAATTCTTATAAGTTTGCTAATAAGTTAGGAGATGTTTTGAATAAGGGGGTGATACAGTTTAGATGATGTCATATTCTCAGAAAGGTATTGCTAAGCTATGGTTCGGTTGTTGAATCCAGTAACTCCAATAAGAGCACAAAGATATTTACATTCCTAATTTCCTACCTATGTCAGCCTCCATAGCCTAGTTGGTAGTGATCCTGCCTATGAAGCTGGAGGTTCCAGGTTCCAAACCCGGTGAGGGCATTATTTCGCACACCTAGATCAAAACAGCACTAACCAAATTTATCTGTGTTTTAGATAAGGGTACATTCGTGATCTACAAAGTTCAAATTAAAAAATACATACATTTTTAGTTAATACTGTTTTGATCTAGGTGTGCGAATTTTGTTCCTTGGTCATGGCTGTGTCATATTTAAGTATCTATACTCGCGGTCAATGAATACGGGTCAGGTGGATTTTTTCATAGAAAATACTGGAAACATGCTGATTACAAATATTTAAAATAAATATTTATAATACAAGTGGAACTGTTTTTAACATCAGATTGTATTGGAATTTTCCTGAAGTTTTCACCCGATCCGAAAAACAAGGAACTTTATGGTCAGATGACTCCGTGGATATAAAAATAGCAACTCATGATTAAAAAACTCGTATTACCATACATTTTAGGTGGTTTTTTTAAATGGTCAACATTTTTATCTATACAAACCGACCTAACAACAATTTTTTGGGTTTATTTAAAAATTTAGGAAAAAATCCAATACAACCTGATTTAAAAATTTTACCTACACTATTTAAAAATACTTTTTAAAAATATTTAAAATCTACATGTTTGCATTATTTTCTATGAAAAAAAACCACCTGACCCGTTTTCATTGCCAGTGTGTGTACCTATATGTAATGTATCTATCTATTATACAGGGTGTAAGTCTAATACGGGCGAAGCTCTTAAGGGGTGTTAGTTTACGACATAATAAGTACATTCAAATAACTTTTACTTCAAATCAGAGCAACAAAATTTTCCATACAAAATAATTCGGCGCGCAATGTAAAGCAACATACGCGAGTTAAGCACTCGTTGACAGCTAATTTCAAAAGCAGATGACATAACTGCCAAATCAACAATAACAAATGTTCGTACCTACATTGCTGCTCCGATAATCTTAAAAAAATTCTGTGGGGTCTAAATTAAGAGTAACTTTAAAAAAACCTTGTAATCCATGATTACACTAATGAATCCCATGCCTGGTTTAATTGATCGCCCGTATTAGATTTACACACTGTATACAGATTGTGTTGTGTTTTTTTAAGTGGGACAGTATGGGGAAATCGGAAACTATACAAGGAAGCTGTCTTAGGAGATATTAGGTATATTTTTGAGATAACAATTTTGGCATTTTCAAAATTTTGGTCAAGTGCGAGTTGTACCTAAAAATTTATAATATTGGTAAAAAAAAAATCACGCAGATCAACGTGATTTCATGCATAGACAATTTTATTGTAAAGGATTTAAAAAATCTAAACAGCAGAAGTTCAGCTTCCTAAGACAGCTTCCTTGTATCTTCTATAGTTTCCGATTTCCCCATACTGTAACACTTAAAAAAACACTCTGTATATCGTCACCTGGTACCCACCCACATCACCAGCCTTAATTGAGCTTACCATGGAACTAGGTTGATTTGTGTAAGATGTCCCAAGATATTTTTTTATTTATTTATTTACCTATATTATATGTATACAGAGCCAGATGTCTCTTTGTACATTCAAGCTATCATTTAATAAACTTCCAATATAAATGTTTTATACCTTATAATATAAAACATACATAAGTATTAATAGTAGATTGTGTCTGTCACAAGGGATCAAAATGGTATATTTCCGGCGTGGGCGTATATTGAATCCTGAATGGAGCGACGGATTCCACAATTGAATCCCGACCGTAGGGAGGGATTCTAAAGTGGAATCCTGAGCGTAATGAAGGATTCAAGCGTTAACGCCCAAGACTAAATAATTTTATTTTGATACCGTGTGACACATACTGCTTTTCACACCACCTATGATAAAAATAAAAGATATGTCATATATTTCATATTTATGCAAATAATCGATTCTAAAGAAATTTTATCAATTATGAACGTACTGTTTATTTTCATATTTCATTGTAATTTTTTAGGCTGGCAATAGAAAGTCCTTGAACAGAAGTGCCACTTTGATCCCTCCTAGCAGGGAAGAAAAGACCCGTATTCGAATAGGTGGTGTGAAAAAAGTATTTATACTTAGGTAAACAACAGGTGGTCTTATCCATCACTGAAAGCAATGTTTTTGACTTTCTAGTAGTTAAAAAGATAATTGTTTAATGGGTTCAGTTAGGGCTACCATTTCGAAAATTCAGGATAGACTCAAAAAACCCAGACATGTAGTGTAAATTTATTCCTTTTTTCTCGGACTTTACTTTGTACACAATTATATTTAGTACTTAAATTTTACAAAAGTTGGTATCTAAAGGACAGCCTCCTGACCGCCTCGCCTCCTAACTAGGACAAATCACATCTCACTACTTTTTACATACCTATGGGTGGATTACGATATATCATAGGTATATACCAGGGTAATTACGAAGTAGGAATAAGTTGAAGTAGGCAGTGAAAACACATTTTACTGAGAAATAACTTTGTTGTTTTTCAACGAACGAATATAAATGGCAATGCTAAGGCGGCGTTTGTGCGAGGATGTGTTTCCATACAAATGACACCTCGCTCGAGTCATTAATAGGTGTCATTTGTATGGAAACACATCCTCGCACATCTCTGGCTGGAAACGCAGCCTTAATTAGGATCTCTAGTATTTCGTAGTGTATCGCCCCAAGGGCCCCAGGGGCAGAGACTCTCACGTTACGTTACTTAGGATGTGCGAGGTAGCTAAGCAGTGCGAGGCAGCGTAACTAGGGAATAAATAACTAGTAACGGTGTGAGTGTTTCTACCAAAGATGTGCGAGGTAGCTGAGTGGTAGGCGCTTCTTTCCCCTTTTTTTGTATGGACAGGAACCTCGCTCCGCTGAGTTGTTTCCACCAAAGCTAAGCTAAGCGATTATAGGAAAATCAAGTGTTTCTATTGGTTGATGAAAAACATGTTACACATCCCGTGCAACGCATCCTCGCACATCTTTGTTGGAAAGGCAGCCTTATTCACGATTGTAGCGCCGAACGGCGACCGACTAGCTGAGCTGTAATGGCTGGAACGTCAAACGAAAAATAAACCGATAATAATGGCTTATTAATAATAAAATTGATTTTGCCCGTAACAAAATATCGCGTCGTGTGGGAGTTTTTACAAACTTTCGGAATAGAACGAATTTCGCAATTATCTCAAATATTGAGATATACTCTGCATACCCACTTATAAAGTACACAAATTGTTTTTACTAAATGTCTCGTTTTCTCATTGTTGTTTTAGAGTCTACAGTGCAACATAAAGCAAACATACATTTGGATTGTTCAACACAACACAGTCATCGGTTTATAAACATAATACGGGAAGGAATACAATACTAAACATGAAACGCGCCAAGGATAATATGGTGAAATTAAAAGGCGAACGGATGATATACCCAAAACCTGAATTTCAACCTCAGTATACCAGCAATAGCAACGAAATTAATGCTGTAATTGAAATCATGGCATTATGGGAATATGTCATAAATGACGCATTCCATTATTATTCTCACATGTATTCCCAACTACAAAATCCAATAAGTAATCAGGTTAAGGTGTCATGCCAAAATCACAAGGAAAAGTTCGCGGTGTACGACAGAATACTGTCGACGTGGTCCACCGCGCCAAGTGAACCGAATTATGAATATTGTTATGACGGAAAAGACTTCTTAGATTTTACATTAGCTAAGAATGAGACAATAACCAGTAGATTCCTGCTTGTGGGGAAATTTACAAAAATGATGCAGGAACCAAACTTGCTGACGGCAACAGTAAATGGACTTTCACGTTTGTCAATGTCTAGATTGGTGAAGCCGAGCACGAAACTGACCGTGGGCGTGCCCGGCTGCGGGAAGACGAGCTACATTATTAAGAACCACAGCGTGGGCAGTCTGGTGCTGACGTCATGCAAAGAGGGAGCTCAAGATATCCGGGAGCGTATGGCCGCAAAGTATGGCCGTAAGCCATCAGAGTACTCTCGGTCGTACAGGACGATCGACTCGTACTTGATAAACAGCACAGTAAAGTACTCTAGTGTGTGGATGGACGAGGCGTTGATGGACCATCCTGGGAAGCTGTTCCTCGTGTGCTTGTTCACCGGCTGCCGACAACTGCACCTTCTGGGCGACCCCAACCAGCTCGGATACATAAACAGGACCGACGTAACTTTGCGATATGACAATTCCACAATATTTTTCAATCCAACTGGAACTTTAAACGTTTCCTATAGATGTCCCGTTGATGTGATAGCCATCTTATCTAAAAACTATGACTATAACGGAGAGGTGTATTCGGCGTCTAGTGTTATGCGCAGCATGAAATGTGAAAACTTCAAATCGCTTGAAGATGTACCTAAAACGGCAGGCACTAAGTACCTAGTGTTCAAACAGGCTGAAAAAAAAGTAATGAAGGAGGCCGGGTATGATGTGTCGACCGTTCACGAGTTCCAAGGTAAGGAGGCGGAGCGCGTGGTGCTGGTGAAGATGTCACGCAACAAGCAGGACTGTCAGAGCGAGTCACCCGCTCACCTGCTTGTAGCCATGTCGCGGCATAGAAAGTCGCTCGTCTACTACACGCCTGTCAGAGATAAACTGAGAAAGCTTATGGAAACAACATTGTCTGATGAGGAGCTTAACCGTCATCGAAAGTCGATTTTCTCTGCATTCGCACCTATAAAGAACAGTATCCTAATAGTATTTGGAGTGATTTATACTTATTCCGTGAGCGCAACGAGGGTAATTACAAGTGAGACGACATTTGCAGGAGTGGAATCGGTAATTAGAAGAGGAAACAGGGTAGTTACAACTACAGCAGTAGCACTTTCAAGTACGGTACTTTCGGTTTCTCGAAGTTCTGAAAATTTAGCAAACGCACGACGATGGTTTTGGCGTCTTGTTGAATGGCTTCAGAATGGTACAGGTAATCAGGAAAAGCGCTCCCCACTAGCGAGTGAATCGCGGCGCGAAGCTACGAACGCGAGTGTGGAATCACTTCTGAGCATCCCTCGCGTAAAGTCCACACTCGAGGTTGCAGCTTCGCTCCACGATTCAATCGCGCCTCTCACGCTTGGGGAGCGGCGTTAATGGTAATAGGTACATAGATTTTTGAACGTACATTATTTTCAAAGCCCGAACGGAAGCAAAAATGTCACTCACTACACTAGTGCTTAGTTAAACATCGACTATTCTATTCGTCATCCATAGTATCCATACCAACATTTTAGTTTATGCAACCGAACGTAATCAGAGGCATTGCGATCTAAAATTGATAAACAATAATATGTCAATAATACCTATACCATAAGACAGTTACAAAACCGAAAATACCTAAAACCTAAAAACTAGCAAAAATATCGTTCAAAAGTTCAAAGTGCACTTGTTAAGATTACTTTTCCATCCTCAAGGCGAAATTATTCACAAGAAATATCAGAATGTGTTGACTAAAAAGATAATGTTTTACTTTTAAAAATCTTATATAATATAATTATCTGGAAAAGAAGTGGAACTACTAGGGAAACATAATAAGTATAAAACGTATTGCGAAAACAAATCAAATTATTTATTAACTAAATATTTTGATTTGTATTTTTTATTTTTCCCCAGTAGTCACACTACTTAATACTATATAAATTATAAATATTAGATGTCATATACCAAAGAAAAACGACCAAGATCACCTAATGTCTGAGGTGGGGATCGAACCCACGTACTCAGCTTTCGAGGCTGATGCCTGTACCCCTCGGCCACTCGGTCTTAGCAACCACCGGTTAAATTTCTCGGGTATATGCAATCCCTTACAAGGCCAGGCGCCTTTGACCATTCTCTTTGGCCGGTGGTTGCTAAGACCGAGTGGCCGAGGGAATCTATAAATTTCTAACTAATAAAATGTTCATATGGATATCGATAGAATAGTCGATATTTCATTAAGCACTAGTGAAAAGTACATTTTTGCTCCCGTCGTCCGGTCTTTGATTATTTTACAATTATATAAGGGCTTGCCCATTAATCACGTCATACAATTTTGTATGACGTGATCAGTAGTCTTAGCACAGGATTAGTGCGACAATATGTCGCCGCGAGATAGATTATTAATTCCTCATTTATTAATATAGTTAGTAACAGATTGAAAATTTATCTCGCGGCGACGTATGTACTGACATACAATTACCAATAATGTGCTAAGCAAACTGGGGATTTTTTATTAAGTAATATTACTGTGACTCTTACTTTCATTTCATACAAATCTAGGAACAACTTTCTGCTGCGATTAAAATTAAACGAAAAACAAAATGAAATGAGCTTAATATATATATGGCTTTACTAACTTTATTGATTTGTCATATCCCCTAAATGAATATTTTTTTCAAATAGAATAGACGTGTTTATTAAGTGTTATTGAAGTTTTGCGTGAAACGGCAACATGATCTTAAAACCGCACGAAAAAAGTAGATTAAGTAATCTATTTTTGTACAATAGTTGTAGTCTTAAACATCAATGATATATACAATAATTTATAAGAATTGTTAAGTGATCGATATGACATTTGTCTGATTTAATAGCTGAACAGAGACTAATCTAATACGTTAGTCCGCAAGTAGAATAATGAAAAAAAAAAACCATTTAAGTAGTCAGTGGAATAAAAAGAATTAAACAAACCTATACCTACACTTGCATTATTCCATAATCACGCACTTTTAGGACGCAACTTTTTATTAGTATTAACGTAAAAACATATTTGCGAACGTGTTTCACGACATTTTTTGTCAAAGACGTCAAATGCTTTGATAAGTCAGCCATATAAGATCACATTTTTTTTGGATTCCACTGACGATTGGTATAGCTGTAGTAGTAGTGAATCACTTTATGGTTCACAGAATAACTTACAACATAGTTATAACTTGTTATGAAACGTAGGTACAAAGGCGAATCTATCCCTATGAGGGATCTTTTCCACTTAACCTTTGGGAATTTGAGTGGAGATTCGAAAGTTTAGAATATCAGCGTCCATCGTCAATGTCACTCTGTTGAATTGTCAGGTGTCAATATAATTTATAAGTAGATTAGTTAGATTTAATCTATGTACATAAATTGTAGTTTTGAAAATAAATATATTAAAAAAAATATAATTTAGACATCTACAAAAAACTTTACTTTTACTTGGATGTCTTTCTTTACCTATATTCTATGCCACAGGCATAGTAGGTAATAAATAGGATCCAGGCCATAATTGTTAAAAAAAGGTGATAAATTAATACAAATATGAGGTGCCGATAGATCATTAAATTTCTCATTAATGTAATTCAACGTTTTATTACTTAAACATGAATCAAGATTACTGTTTACATCTTACTTAACAAATATGTAGATTATTTTTACGATGACAGTTCAAAAGCATAGACAAAGGAGTAATAAAACGGTGGCACACTGTTTCATAGACAGAAGTTTCACAGAATTTCGTTTCACAGAAATTTGTTCATATATTATTTGGATCATATACTTTCTGTTCCAATATTATTGTTTCATAGACTATTCAATTGCTTAAAACATATTTCACAGACATTCAGTTCCACGTATATTGCTATATAACTTTTTTACTTTACAAAGTAACCAAACACTAGAATTACATTTCATGTATTTTTGTTTCGTAGGCACTTATTTCGTAGATTGTTGTTTTATAGTTACTAGTTTATATAATATTTAGTTCCACTATTTACTTTATTGCATAGTGATATTCTTACCTAATGAGTCATATTTCATGTAAGTATTTTGTTTCTTATACACTGATTCGCCCTCCCTCTAAAAAAACCAAATTGCTACCAGAAAAAGTAGGTTGATTGTAGGCAAAGTAGGTTAGGTAGGGTAGGTTAGGTTAGTTAGCTTTTCAATCTGTTCTAGCCTCGAAACCTAACCAATCCAAGAAATAAATCAGGGTAAAACCGACTTGGATTGGTTAGGTTTCGAGCGTAGTTTCCCGGATAAATAAAATGCCTACTTACTTTTTTTTAATTGTTTACGTATCGTCATCCTTGCGAAACCAAAAAAGGGGGGACGGGGGGCGGAGCCCCCCGCATTAAAAAACAACAAATTTGTACCTCCCCTGCTCTAACCTGGATAGGTTCGTTAGGTACCTTTTATCCCTTAGAGCAGAAATAGAAGCCCCGCGCAGCGGGGCTTCGTCGACCGGTTCCCAGGTCTAAATCGCTTACTAAAATTCTTTGGACAAAGGTATTTCTTTTGTATTTGTATAATGGTATGTAATGATAATTCTATAGTTTAATTATGACTGAATAAAACATATTAAGTTTGATACAATGACAAACAACATTCTATGAATATTCAGTTTTTGAAACAACTGTTCTAGACAAAAAATACTATACGAATTAATAATATCTGATTGAATACGCTATGAAATGAAATTCTAAGAACTACATATCTGAACAATAAAAAATATACAAAACCAGATTATACAATGTAAGAGCTCTGAAAAATGATCATTCTATGAAATGAAAATACGAGAAACATTTTCTATGAACCAATATTCTGCAAAATTAGTGCAAAATACAGGGTGTTTTTTTTTCGACCGTTCAAATTCTACGTAGTGAATGTGTAGGTCATACTCACCAACTTTTACTATGGGGACAAAGTCGAAATCGCGAAAAAAAAATCAGCTGTTTCATACAAATTGGCGGCATTACGCCGGCCGAAATGTATGAAACAGCTGATTTTTTTTTCGCGATTTCGACTTTGTCCCCATAGTAAAAGTTGGTCAGTATGACCTACACATTCACTACGTAGAATTTGAACGGTCGAAAAAAAAACACCCTGTATGTGTGATAGCTGTGTATAAAAAGTAACAGAAGATGAACCGCTTTTATAAATAGGCATGATGACTGGCAAGTCAAATCAGCATCTTTTTTCGAACTGTCAAAACGATCCCCACTATGGAATAGTATGGAATTTTATATGAAATACTCAAAAGTGACGTCACGTTTGAGTACTGCCAAATGACTTACTCTTTTAAGTTCTTTTCAATTTATTAAATAGAAGGTCTGTACAAAAATTACTGGAATCTACATCTTAGTAATAATTTCTTTGTGTATTATGTCGTGCATAATGTTAAATAATATATTTTAACTACAGTCATCATCCCTATTGTATCTATTCATCTTTACTGTATACTGCATATGTGAAATTTACAGCCACATAACATTATTTACGTTGTGCTTATGTAACAGGGTAGTACCTAATCAGAAGTTTTATTGTTTTTGTGTTCATATGAGTTTTTAATATAGAACTTTTATATTAAATTTTGCAAAGGTACTTAAATATATTATTTTATGTTGCACTTCTTAATGCGTCTTAGTTCCTTCATCTAAAGCTCTAAATATCTATGAGCAGGCATTAAAATTACTCATAATCATAAAACCCATTGCTTAGCGCCATGGGTTTACATAAATAATTTGTACAATGTACGTACCAAAATGTACCAATGTCATAAATTATTTGTTTCGTATCAACAACATTTCTCAAATACCATTCACGTCTGTTTAAATTTGTTATTGTTACATTATTATCCATCTTATTTCCTGCCATTTCCTTTAATTTCCTTTTTTAATCTTCTCATAACCTAACTCCTACTCATCATTTTTCGTTTCGTCATCTTCCTGTTTTATTTCCTGTTCTAGAGTTTCCTGTTTTACATCCTTTTCTATCAGTTCCTGTTTCACGCCTTTTTCTACAATTTCCCCATTCACGTCGTTTTCAACCGGTTCCTGTTCCTTCTCCTCGTTTAATTCCTCTGGCTGGGCTTCCAGAACCTGAACCAAAACAATTTCAAAAATTAAAATAATGTGTTATGCTTGTTGAACATTTATTTTCCGAATTTAGTATAGATGAATTATCATGAGCCTGAAATTGCATTTGTAACTAAAAGCAATATTGGTGGACCTTATGTCTTTGTAATTAGGTTTTACATTAGTCAAATAATGCTACAGTCAGCAGCAGAAGTCATTATACACTCCAGGCTTACTATTCCAGGATTACTACTTGTGAATATTATTCCCTACAGTGTTACTCCAAATGTACTTGCGTAGAGCAAGCTGTTTTCCACGTCTTTCACTATAGTTGTGACTTAAGCAAAGTTGCGTACTGTATAGTCAACGTCAAAGATATCATTACGGTTTAAGTGCCAAAAATAAAGGCGACCTTAATGTCAAGGCAATACAGCCGAGGTGTGCATATTCTTTTTCTGCTCAACGGAGCCGGCAACTTAGTTTAGCGCAGCGGCCGGCAAAGTGGTGTTTGCTGGCCGGAGGGCAAAAATATATTTTTGGCACAAAACTGTAATGAATGTAATGATATCTTTGACGTCGACTGTACCTTTTCTCTCTCAAACAATCGAGTATCGGGTATTCGGTAATTTACAGAAGTAATCAGATAACTTTTTGTCCAACTCTGGCGGCAAGTCGAAGTTCTAACCACCTAGACAACTTGTTTTTCCGACTGATGATCCACGTCTTTCACTATAGTTGTGACATAAGAAAAATTGCGTATTATACCTGTTCTCTCTCAAACAATATAGCCAACTCGACATGTTTGGTGTGCGGGAACATGTCGACCGGCACCGCCCGGACGGGCCGGAAGGGCGCTCCGCGTAGTCTTTGACGAGGGCCGCGACTAGCAGAGTTAGAAGTAATCTGATTACTTTTGTCCAACCCTGGCGTTATTAAACTAAATTCTGACCACCGAGTGGACTTGTTTTTTTCGACTGACTTTCACAAAGGTTGTAGTACTATACCTGTTCTCTCTCAAACAATATAGCCAACTCGACATGTTCGGTGTGCGGGAACATGTCGACCGGCACCGCCCGGACGGGCCGGAAGGGCGCTCCGCGTAGTCTTTGACGATGACCGCGACTAGCAGAGTTGGCAAGAAGTAATCTGATTACTTTTGTCCAACTCTGGCGTTATTCGACTAAATTCTGACCACCGACTGGACTTGATATTTTTCGACTGACAATGATCGAAGTCTTTCACTAAAGTTGTGTACTATACCTGTTCTCTCTCAAACAATATAGCCAGTTCGACATGTTTGGTGTGCAGGAACATGTCGACCGGCACCGCCCGGACGGGCCGGAAGGGCGCTCCGCGTAGTCTTTGACGATGACCGCGACTAGCAGAGTTAGAAGTAATCTGATTACTTTTGGCCAACTCTGGCGTTATTCGACTAAATTCTGACCACCGAGTGGACTTGTTTTTTTTTGACTGACAATGATCCAAGTCTTTCACTAAAGTTGTGTACTATACCTGTTCTCTCTCAAACAATATAGCGAGCTCGACATGTTTGGTGTGCGGGAACATGTCGACCGGCACCGCCCGGACGGGCCGGAAGGGCGCTCCGCGTAGTCTTTGACGATGACCGCGACTAGCAGAGTTGGCAAGAAGTAATCTGATTACTTTTGTCCAAGCCTGGCGTTATTCGACTAAATTCTGACCACCGAGTGGACTTGTTTTTTTTTGACTGACAATGATCCAAGTCTTTCACTAAAGTTGTGTACTATACCTGTTCTCTCTCAAACAATATAGCGAGCTCGACATGTTTGGTGTGCGGGAACATGTCGACCGGCACCGCCCGGACGGGCCGGAAGGGCGCTCCGCGTAGTCTTTGACGATGACTGCGACTAGCAGAGTTGGCAAGAAGTAATCTGATTACTTTTGTCCAACTCTGGCGTTATTAAACTAAATTCTGAAATATTATTGTAGTCATATGTTGTAGTTATTTATTCTAGTATTAGTATCCAAATCGTATTTTCATTTTATTAGTTTCAATGCACCCACTTTGTTTTTCTCCGTTTGGCCCTATGGTTGACTGGTAGAGAATGCCTTAAGGCATTAAGTCCGCCAATTGTATATTTTTATGTGCAATAAAGTTTAAAATAATAATAATAAATAAATTACTTTTGTCCAACTATGGCGTTATTCGACTAAATTCTGACTTGTTTTTTTTTCGACTGACAATGATCCACGTCTTTCACTATAGTTGTGACATAAGAAAAATTGCGTATTATACCTGTTCTCTCTCAAACAATATAGCCAGCTCGACATGTTTGGTGTGCGGGAACATGTCGACCGGCACCGCCCGGACGGGCCGGAAGGGCGCCCCGCGTAGTCTTTGACGAGGGCCGCGACTAGCAGAGTTAGAAGTAATCTGATTACTTTTGTCCAACCCTGGCGTTATTCGACTAAATTCTGACCACTGAGTGGATTTTTTTTTCGACTGACAGTGATCGAAGTCTTTCACTAAAGTTATGTACTATACCTGTTCTCTCTCAAACAATATAGCCAGCTCGACATGTTTGGTGTGCGGGAACATGTCGACCGGCACCGCCCGGACGGGCCGGAAGGGCGCTCCGCGTAGTCTTTGTCGAGGGCCGCGACTAGCAGAGTTGGCATTTGGCAAGAAGTAATCTGATTACTTTTGTCCAACCCTGGCGTTATTCGACTAAATTCTGACCACCGAGTGGACTTGTTCTTTTCTCGACTGACAATGATCCACGTCTTTCACTAAAGTTGCGTACTTTACCTGTTCTCTCTCAAACAATATAGCCAGTTCGACATGTTTGGTGTGCGGGAACATGTCGACCGGCACCGCCCGGACGGGCCGGAAGGGCGCTCCGCGTCGTCTTTGACGATGACTGCGACTAGCAGAGTTGGCAAGAAGTAATCTGATTACTTTTGTCCAACTCTGGCGTTATTAAACTAAATTCTGACCACCGAGTGGACTTGTTCTCTCGACTGACAATGATCGAAGTCTTGCACTAAAGCTGTGTACTATACCTGTTCTCTCTCAAACAATATAGCGAGCTCGACATGTTTGGTGTGCGGGAACATGTCGACCGGCACCGCCCGGACGGGCCGGAAGGGCGCTCCGCGTAGTCTTTGACGATGACCGCGACTAGCAGAGTAGGCAAGAAGTAATTTATTACTTTTGTCGAACTCTGGCGTTATTCGACTAAATTCTGACCACCGACTGGACTTGTTTTGACGTGACAACGTCTTATAAATTGGTTTGCCGGGTGACACTTCAAGAAACTGCGTTACGCTCCGCTCACGTTATGCGCTCACAATGAGAGCGAGTGAGAGGCACGCGTCCCTTCCACTCGGGCATGGTTAGCCCGCCTAAGAGCGAGAGAGACAGACATAAAAAGTGAAAGTCGTTGTCACGTAAAACTTTCGCCCGTATACCGACTTTACAGGCAACCAATTTTTTTTTTCGACTGACAATGATCGAAGTCTTTCACTAAAGCTGTGTACTATACTTGTTCTCTCTCAAACAATATAGCGAGCTCGACATGTTTGGTGTGCGGGAACATGTCGACCGGCACCGCCCGGACGGGCCGGAAGGGCGCTCCGCGTAGTCTTTGACGAGGGCCGCGACTAGCAGAGTTGGCAAGAAGTAATCTGATTACTTTTGTCCAACTCTGGCGTTATTCGACTAAATTCTGACCACCGAGTGGACTTGTTCTCTCGACTGACAATGATCGAAGTCTTTCACTAAAGTTGTGTACTATACCTGTTCTCTCTCAAACAATATAGCGAGCTCGACATGTTTGGTGTGCGGGAACATGTCGACCGGCACCGCCCGGACGGGCCGGAAGGGCGCCCCGCGTAGAGTCTTGGACGAGGGCCGCGACAGGTCGACGAAGTTCTTGACGGCCGAAGCCGGGCTGCAGGATATGTATACCAGCCGTTTGACTGTTTTCGTGTTGCGTAGTTGAGTTACTGCGCGCATGTCTGTGGAGGCACGGATTTTTTACAAGGTTTATTTAAGTTATAAATATTAGATGTCATATACCAAAGAAAAACGACCAAGATCACCTCATGTCCGAGGTGGGGACCTTCACCCCCACCTCGTCGTCGGTATATGACATCTAATATTTATAATTTATATAGTATTAAGTAGTGTGACTACTGGAGAAAAATAAAAAGTACAAATCAAAATATTTAGTTAATAAATAATTTGATTTGTGTTTTCGCAATACGTTCAAGGTTTATTTAATTTAGTTAGCCTCCGTAGCCTAGTTGGTAGTGACCCTGCCTATGAAGCTGGAGGTTCCGGGTTTGAATCCCGGCGAGGGCATTATTTGCGTATTTATTTATCACAAATATTTGTTCCTTGGTCATGGCTGTCTATGTATTTAAGTATCGACGTCGAGTCGAGTAAGTGACAAAGCCTGTGTTGCAGATGTTTCCTTGAATGTTTAAGTTATACCTATGTAATAAAATTTAAATTGTTTGAAGTATCTTTAAGTATCTATCTATTATATATATCGTCGCCTGGTACCCTCATCACAAGCCTTAATTGAGCTTACCGTGGGACTAGGTCGATTTGTGTAAGATGTCCCAAGATATTTACTTATTTCTAAATTCAATGTATGTGCCGGAGATTACTTTTTAGACTAATTTGTCATTTCGAAAAGCTAGATGAATCACATCATTTTTGACAAATAGAGCGAACTAGGGTACCTGAAAGGTATACTTTAGTATTAGTAGGTTCGTAAGCAGTTCTGCTTCGAAGACACAGATGCCACTTTCGTAAAAGCAAGACAAACAAAAAGAGTATTCTGTCAATGTAACTAACTCGGGGAACGAAATTTACACGGCAAAAAAAAACATTACCGGTAGTACATTCCGTAGGTATATATAAATGGCATATGCTCGATTTCAACAATTTTTTATTCGAAGAATAACGCTAATGCTGTAATGACTGACCTGGATTTGGAAGAAGAAATTGGCACTGTTTTTATTTAACCTTGTGCAAACCGTCCCCAAATAAAATAAATACTTACGTGAATATTTATTTGGGGACTGTTTTCTTCTAGTAGGTACACAATTATCGATATCGATAAAATAATGTTTACAATGCATATGCTCAGAAAGTGCTCTTTTTAAGGGTAAACTTTTTTTCCGCACGTGTTCAGGAATGAATTTTCATAGTACTTTTCCGCACGGCCTGGTTGGTACTGCCACTGCCTAGATATGTAGCCTGGTTTTCCTCGCATAATGCATTGTTAAATGTTGTATGATACTAATGTTGAAATGTAGGATTTTTTCTAACTCGTGTCGGTTTTAAAATACTCGATTTGCTCGTCTTCTATTGTCACCGACAAAAATAAAAAAAGTCTACTTCCCCCACGTGCATCATAAATAACTTCTCTCACTGGCAAAATCACGATAGTGTTTTGTTTCGCCGTGTAAAATCCGGGCTCCGGTGATGTAGTATACTAACCCCCTTATTCATAAACGTTTGTTAACCGTTTCAGTGCGGATGACACGCCAGGCGTGTCATTAATGTTTTTAACGAATGGCGTATGACACGATAGGCATGTCATCATATTCTATGGCGTAAGGCACGCTTGGCGTATCATGAAAAAATTGTTCGCTGACATAGATAAAAGTTTTCGAAAATGGAACACGCAGCGAATCGGTTAACTTTACAAGGCGCTAATAATTGTTTGTCCATTTTACTCTTATGGATACATTGTTAAGATCGAAAGGGACAAACAATTATTAGCGGCTTGTTAAGTTAACAAACGTTTAGGAATAAGGGGGCAACTGCGACCATATATAACATGGACGTCTAACGCCAGCTCAAAAATGCCACCAAAAACAATTGTTCAATTGTGCCAAGATGGGCAGGACATAGCGCTTTTCTTAACACCGCGCATATTTCGGCGCTGTCAAATGTTTATAGAATTGCCAATGAAAACTTTGATGGACCAATCACAACTATTTTTAAATGGCGTTTTTATAGGTTGACATTGAAATTCATTGCCGTGATGCATTGAAGAGGGGGTGACACTTGTCAACTAAAATTCAGGACCGTTTTTGAAAGGCAATTTAGTATGGCGTGCGGCTTCCATGTTTTATTTGTTCGTAAGGGGGCAAGTACTAACGTAGGCCGGCTCTCGGCGGGTCGACAATGGCGATGACGTCACCGCTGGCGCGCGCCAGTATGGAGGGCAGCGTGTCTTCCGCGCGGCCGGCGAAGAACTGGCAGTTGTGGATGCCGTTGGCGGAGGCGTTGGCGCGGGCGTCGTGAACAGCTTCCGCTATCAACTCGACGCCTAGCACTTGCCCGCAGTGCTGAAATTCGGTAAGTTGGTATAGTTCGAGAAATATAAATTGAATGTTTATTTTCAGCCTCCGTAGCCTAGTTGGTAGTGAGGGTCACTACCAACTAGGCTAGCCTATGAAGCTGGAGGTTCCGGGTTCGAATCCCGGCGAGGGCATTCTTTGTGTATTTATTTATCACAAATGTTTGTTCCTTGGTCATGGCTGTCTATGTATTTAAGTATCAATATGTATCTATCTATTATATATATCGTCGCCTGGTACATACCCACAACCCACATCACAGGCCTTAATTGAGCTTACCGTGGGACTAGGTCGATTTGTGTAAGATGTCCCTAGATATATATGTATTTTTACTATAATGTAGGTAGAAAGTTACCAATTTATACAGCGTGTAAGTCTAATACGGGCGATCAATTAAACCAGGCATGGGAATTATTAGTGTAATCATAGATTTCAAGGTTTTTTTAAAGTTACTCTTAATTGGTACGAACATTTGTTATTGTTGATATGGCAGTTATGTCATCTGCTTTTGAAATTAGCTGTCAACGAGTATTTAACTCGCGTATGTTGCTCTACATTGCGCGCCGAATTATTTTGTATGGAAAAATTGTGGCTCTAATTTTAAGTAAAAGTTATTTGAATGTATTTATTATGTCGTAAACTAACACCCGTTAAGAGCTTCGCCCGTATTAGACTTACACCCTGTATTTCACGAACTATAGTAAAATTAACACGTTCGACGCCGGTAACACAGCGTGTGTGACCAATAAAATCTGATTCCTATGCCAGTGACACACAACCTTATTCTTATGCCACTAGCATAAATCAAGTTCTTCCTCCTATGCCAGTGCCATAGAAATACGAACGTTTTTGACACAAGTGCTGTGTCACTGGCATAAGAGTACAATCTGTTCAGTCACACATGCGTATCAATGGCATAGGAGTTCTATGAGATAATTTCGATCGGCGGTCAAATGGTTAAAAAAAAAACCACGCGATTTATGATCAACATGTCAATATTTGGGCATTTTCACAAACCGTTGTTGAAATCACCTTGTTATTTAATTTGGTCAAGTTTAGGCTTATTCGACTCAGAATAACCAGTTCATCCGATATACACTCTCAGCGCCATGTGGGCGGCCGGCGGCCCACAAGATTTCGAGTGGAGCTGGCCACTGCGAATATTAAGAGTTGTAGCAGCAGGCCACGTGGGCTACCTGCGGCCCACAATAAGTACATCATAGCAGGCCACTATTCATTTTCATCAATGTTCAGGACCTTTACCAGCAGGCCATGTGGGCGGCTGGCGGCCCCAACTGTTAACTTTACCAGCAGGCCATGTGGTACGCAGTGGTCCCACAAAATCAGAAATATCAAAAAATAGTATATTGTTAACACGTTCGCTGCGATATAAGGCTTAAACACCCGATCCATGTACTCCCGTTCGGTTCGGAGGCGAAAAACTGTGAACTTCCCCTAGTGCGGAGGGTGTATAATGAGTATTTCTATATATACAAAAGAGACAAATATAGGTTTGAGTTTAGGACTTTAAGGGCTATTCAATAAAGCATTAAAACTGTGCTAAGGTTTTTCGGTCTGATACCGCACTGATTAATATTTTCTTCGATTCCTTGCGGATAATAGGCCGAAAAGCCTGTCATAGATTATAAGGTCACTCGACCCCTTCTCGCACGGTTGTAGGTGATACAATTATTTACTTTCGATTAGTGTCGTGATACCATTAGCGGGAATAGACGTAAATACGATAGTGCATTATTTGAGTGTTTGTTTACGTTTTCGTGACTTAATTATAGCTGTTTGATCATTTATTTTATTATGTGTTCCGTTCGACGTCCGAGATCTCCATTATGAGAGCGTTACGTTCCCGACTGACCGATAGATGCCGCTAGCGTCTGTGAAGCCGCTCCACGTGCTGTAGCGCGCCGCTGTGACGTAGTTTCCGCCCAACCGGCTTCCTGTAATCATTAGCACTCACCCGGCGACTCGCCGCCATTTCATTGTTGCGTCGACCGTCCTGACCGAAGGTCCGTACATATTTAAAAAAAACTGGTCGTTAATTTTTCGAACAAAGTTATTTTTAAAGTGGTATATCGTTTCTAACGAACTTTAAAATCGGATTTAACTACTCTTCACATCAAATAACGCAAATTTGCCATCGCGGAACATTCTAGAACAGACTTCGATCTACCCACTTTTTATTACGGAAAATTTTTTCTTCGACCACGACCGTTATAAGTGTCACGTTAGTCAGTATAACGCTAATTTCCGAGATTCAAGTAGGAAATCACCAGATTAAGACGCGTTTTTAATCCTTTCGTGATGAGTGATAACGGTAGCCGCTCCGCATCCGTCGAGAGAGAACGTGATTCGCGATCATCGCATCGGCGGCGACAGGCGTCTAGCTCCGGCGCCGACGAGCCGCGCCGTGCGCGCAGCCGCAGCCGGCGCCGCCGCTCCGCCACGCCGCCGCGCCACCGGCGCTCCGCCACGCCGCCGCGCCACCGGCGCCGGCACACGAGAGCTCCGAGCGGCGCCTCGCAATTTTCTACGGCTTCGGGACTGGAAAATAGGTTCGAATTCCTTTCGAACCAACTAGTGAGTCAACTTAATAATATTCTATCCTCTCACGGAGCCCGACCCGCCGCAAAGGAGACGCCGCTGCCGACTCCGACCTCGCGGGCTATCGCGACGGCGCCGCCGGCCACGATCCCGCCGGCCGCCACGATGGCGCCGCCGGCCGCTACTCCGGCGCCGCCGACCCTCGGGCCGCTGCCCGTCGTCATGGCGCCGTCGACTTTCCACGTGTCGCCCGCCATAACGACGCAGGCGACCATGCCGATGCCGGCCGCCATGCTGGCGCCGCCCGCCGCGCGACTCCCCGCCGCGGTGCCGGCGCTCGCTCTCCCAGCTCGGGCGACCCCGACGGGCACACAACCGGTGGCGCCACCGCGATTTGGACAGATTGCTGACCTCTCGGTCTCGATCAAAGATCCCACCATAGCAAAGGCGAAGGCGGACCGTGTCGCGAAGAGCTGCGCCCTATCGCGACTGGACTGTCCCGAATGGAAGGCGGTACGTTACATTGATACCCAAAAAAAATACATCGCTTCTCCGGGTTTCACCGAACTACTGATAAACGAAGAGCTGCGCCGCCTCGAAGGCCCCTCGACGTCCCGGGGCTCGCGGGCTACCCAGTCGGAGCGAAGCTTCGCAGCTCTGTCCAATGCTATAATCGCCCAAAATGAAGCCGTCAACGAGGCCCTGCAAAAGTTAATGGAATGGTCCGAGACACCAGAAGCTGGAGAGCCTGGCGCTCTCTACACCAAACTCAAGGACCTATTTGACAATGACTCGAATTATAAGGTAATTTCTCAAGATATCCTACAAATAGTCTCCGGGAAGCGAGCTGAGGCTATAGCGGACAGGAGGTTTGATCTGCTCCGATCGATAAAAGATAAGTACGTTAAAGAAGACATAGACAAGATTCCTCCGACATCGGAATACATTTTCAACCCAGAAAAACTGTCCGTGTACCTGCAGAAAATTGGTGGCATTGACAAGGTTGGAAAGCAAACCCCGCATAATCTCGATGCTCGCCGACGCTCTCCAGCTCAAGTCCCGTCATACAAAGACAAACCATTTCGAAGAATCAATAAACAAAATTCGGATAAAAAACCCACTGCTACTAAGCGACCCCGACATTCTACGGTTAAAGGAAAAAAGTCACGACGAGACAACTCGAGGCGCCGCGATAACCGTCACAGAAAATGACTCCAGAAAGTTTTCAGCAGGATGTCTTCGATTTTATCGAAGAAATTGGGAGCAATTAAAAGCTCCGAATTCCATCTTAAACCTCATTTCATCGGTAAGGATTCCTTTTGTTCAAAAACCCCCGCTGATTTTACCTACAATCGATTTTCTTCACAAATTTCGGACTGCAGAATCACATCAAATGACAAAAGAGGTAAACAATATGATTCAAGAAGGAGTCCTAGAACCTGCACCTCTTACTCCCAGCTACATTTCACCGCTATTTCTGCAACAGAAGAGCAATGGAAAGGTCAGAACAATTTGCAATCTGAAGTCTCTCAATCAGTATATGAAACCCACTCATTTCAAACTGTTCAACCACTGCCAGATGCACAATTTCTTACAAACTGGAGACTGGCTTGCCAAATTCGATTTAAGCCAAGCATATTACCATGTCCCGATACTTGCTCGACACAGACGATTTCTTCGGATAAGCTATCAAGGCCGTTTAATGCAGATGACGTGTCTACCGTTCGGAATAGCTATAGCTCCAAAATTATTTGCAACCCTATCGAATTGGATAGCACAGGTGCTGAGATCCTACGGCCTACGCGTGATTGTCTATCTAGACGATTTTCTGATAGCCAACCAGACAAAAGCATCGCTACTAAAACAGGTACAGATTGCCAGGACAACCCTCGTCAACCTGGGTTGGAAAATAAACTATCAGAAGTCAGTTATGATTCCCACACAAAGCATAGAGTTCCTAGGTATCACATGGGATACGAGACACAACATTCGCTCCCTGCCAACAAAAAAGGTAAATGCATTACGTCAAGACATGCGAGCCTATCTCGCGTCCGAATCCGTCACTGTAAAAGAAACTCAACGCCTCCTGGGCCGTCTCAACTTCGCGAACTTCGTAGTACACAGAGGGAGATTGCACTGTCGCAGCCTCCAACAACACCTAGGACAGTTGCAGAGAGCCCCGGCCCACTTCCCTCCTCGTCTGTCACCGGAAGTTCGAAAGGATCTCCAATGGTGGATCGGGAATGTAACACAGAAAACTCGCATTCACACAGAGGTAGGAAGAACGAACTTTATAGTGACGGACGCATCAGATTTCCAATGGGGAGCAGTCGTCAACGGAAAGTCGCTGCAAGGAACCTGGAGCCACCAGCAGGAGAATTGGCACAGCAACCTCAAGGAACTTTACACAGTATACGTAGGTTGCCCTGAAAGTTTCGGGAATCGGAAAAAATACGCATTTTAATGAAATAAAAGTACTTTTATTGTTTTTCAAAGTATTCTCCTTTGTGTTTAATACACTTTTTCATTCTCTGAAACCAGTTTTTAAAACAGTTATTGAAGTCTGAAGTGGGGGTTGACAAAATGGCCATTTTATAAGCGTCGACTGCTTCTTCCGCGGTCTGAAAACGCTGACCACGCAACCGATTCTTTATTTTCGGGAAAGTAAAAAAATCGATGGGACTTAGGTCGGGGCTGTACGGAGGATGGTCCAGTAATTCGACGTTTTTGCCCTTCAGATAGTCGTCTGTTTTCTGAGCGGTGTGAGGGCTGGCATTATCATGGTGTAGTATAATACGGCGGTTAGGGTTAGTTTTTCGCAGTTCAGCAAAAACAATCGGTAAACAAACGCCTATATACCAATCGGCATTGACAGTTCTTCGATCTTCAAGAGCGATAGTCGCCACGTGACCCGATTTGGAGACAAACGTGGCTACCATTTTTTTGATCGTGCTGCGAGAACGAACAACTTTTGTCGGCTTCGGTTCGTTTTCGTAAACCCAAACTCGAGATTGGTTTTTCGATTCAGGCTCATATGCGTAAATCCATGATTCGTCACCTGACACAATACTAAAAACGGCATTTGAGCTTCCTCCATTAAATCTTTTTAAAGTTTTGCGGCACCAATTGACACGTACCGTTTTCTGGTCGTCAGATAACAAGTGAGGAATCCACCGGGAAAATAACTTCCGCACGCCCAACTCTTGTTGTAAAATAACTTGTACCTGACTCATTCCAATGCCTAAAGTCTCCTGAATCTCCCGATATGTAACATGCCTATCTTCCTTTATCAGTTGGCGAACAACATCGATGTTTTGATCGGTAACGGCCGTTTTCGGTCGACCCTCACTTACGTCATCCGCAAGAACGGCCACGTTGGAATTCCGAATACCACCTGTATAATATATGGTCGTCTTTGAAGGTGCTTCACTACTAAAAGCAATAGTTAATCGGTCTCCACATTGTTGGTGTGTTAATCCACTTTTAAAGTCATAATAAATCATTGCTCTAAAACTTTCGCGGGACAGCTCCATTTTCACCAGCGACTCAACGACTTTAAAAAACAATTGAAAATCGGACATTGTTTTTTTTTTCTAAGTGGCCAGTGTTTTCGAATAATGACACTATGCTTGTAAGAAAGAGGTATAACACATGTCAAATATACGTTCCTAAGTATTAAATTCCCAAAATTTTCAGGGCATCCTACGTATGCAGCGTTGTCGAAAGAAAGCAGAAGCCTAAAGAACTCCAGAGTTGTTCTGCAAACGGACAACCGGACCGTCGTGGCATATATAAAGAACGAAGGTGGCACCAAGTCTCCCCCGTTGCAACGACTGACACGAAAATTGTTAACATTAACGGATCGCCTACGAATCACACTGGTCCCTTACTATCTGCCAGGCCGATACAATACCGAGGCCGACGGACTGTCAAGAGGACACTGCGCCCCCGAGTGGCACCTGCGCCCGGAAGCCACGGAGAAGATATTCGCCCGCTGGGGTACTCCGTCCATCGACCTGTTCGCCTCCAAGACCGCTCACGTGGTACCAAGGTACGTCTCAATCGACTCACTCGACTCGAACGCTTACTATTACGACGCGTTCAGCAACTACTGGCACTACGACCTAGCATGGGTATTTCCACCTCCGAGCCTCCTGCCTCGTGTTCTGCATCATCTCAACACCGCGTCGGGCCTGTTCATCGTGATAACACCGAAGTGGACCAGACCCTTCTGGAGGCCAGACCTGAAAAAGAGAGCCTTGACGCGGCCGATGAAAGTCTACAACCTGCAAAGAGCCCTGGTAGATATAACAACGAATCGCCCTCCTCCACAAATCAACGATCTAAATATGGAGGCCTGGCTCCTTTTGGGTGGCACGCTGTAACACCGGGCTGGTCGGACCAGGAGAGAAGTCTGCTAGCATCTCATTGGCGTGCCTCCACAGTTAAAACATACACGCCCATATGGAACAAATGGTCATCGTGGTGCACCAAAAATAAGATCGATTGTCACCGACCTCCTCCAGATCAGGTAGCAAGATATCTTGCACATTTATACTTATCGGATAAGCTAGCATACCGAACGATACTTGTTCATAAATCTGTGATAAGTGCTGTGTGTGAACCCCTATCAGACACTAAACTTTCCTCAAATATCCTAATTAAGAACATTTTAAAAGCGATTTCCTTGGCGAAACCATCGCCTCCCAAACCGCCAGTATGGGATGCGAGACATTTGATTCATTACTTAAAAAATACGAGTCCTAACCCGAACAGCTTGTACGACGTATCTAGGAGAACTGCCGCACTCTTACTTTTAGCATCGGGCCGAAGGGTCCACGACCTTACACTGCTTCATTGTAGCCCAAGCAATTACACTGATAACTCTCACTCAATTATTTTGGTTCCAAAATTTGGTTCTAAATCTGATAACGCATTTTATCAACAATCAAACTGGACACTATTGGAAGCTCCTGAACATAATATCAATCCAGTATTCTGGATACGTCAACTCGTATTAATTACGGAAAATGTTCGAGGCCACTGTACTAACTTATTTGTATCAACTAGAGTCCCTTCTAAGCCAGCTTCACCCACGATGATTGGAGGCTGGCTTAAACGCCTCCTGGCGGACTCTGGGATTGAGGCTACACCGGGTAGCTTTCGATCTGCGGTATCGTCACTAAATTGGTTAGAAAAATATCCAATTAATGATATTTTGGCAAAAGCTAACTGGCAACATGAATCTACCTTTAGACGTTTTTACCACAGAGATATTCGCAGTTCGAATACCGACCCAGCCGTAAAATCCCTGTCAAATCTATTTAACGTTTAGATGATTTAGATACTCTGTATTACATTTGCTAAATCAAGCATTAATTATAAAAATTGCCTCGATTAAACGTATTGCTAATATACTATACTATTTTTTATTCATAGCATCGGTATATCGGTGTACCTTTGTGCACCCGCTGACTCGCCACCAGGAGATAATAGACAGATCTCATAATGGAGATCTCGGACGTCGAACGGAACACATAATATGAAATTTTACCTTCCAATAAAATTAGTATTATGTTTCCATCGACGTCCGAGATCTGGGTAATGCCTTCCTGGCGGCATTTATTATTTTTATCAAAACCGTGTATTCTCCTCAACAATGAAATGGCGGCGAGTCGCCGGGTGAGTGCTAATGATTACAGGAAGCCGGTTGGGCGGAAACTACGTCACAGCGGCGCGCTACAGCACGTGGAGCGGCTTCACAGACGCTAGCGGCATCTATCGGTCAGTCGGGAACGTAACGCTCTCATAATGGAGATCTCGGACGTCGATGGAAACATAATACTAATTTTATTGGAAGGTAAAATTTCATATTATGCCTCGGTCAAAACAGTAAAAGTAAACATTTAGAAACTGAAAAAATCGAAACTAAGAAAAGTGTTTTTAAAAATAATATAAAAAAAAAGACTAGCAGCAAAATTGATCTGAAATACATATCGTCAATTCTGGGTCAAGTGAGGACGCGTAAACAGTACTACAGCTACAGCAGAACCACGTGAGTAGAGGAAAAGGGAGCACAATTATGTGAATTATGATTACCGTTCTAAAAAACGCAATAATAATATTCCAGAACTTGATACCTGATATTCCACAATATAATGTGAAATATAATACTTAATGTCTTATTTTTATTGAGTACATATTGTGTCTTAAATAAATGATATGAAAGTAACATGTCGATAACTTCTTTCCCATCACTAATAGTTCCTGAAACAGACCTATGAATCAGTGCGGCATCGGGTCACAAGACCTTACATATATTTTTGTATATATATCTAAAGTAAATAATAGGAACCCAAGGCGAAGCCAGCACTATAAGCACCAACTCATCGACTACCGATATTGATAGTTAGGTATCCAAATGTTAACATTTTCGCAAAATTAGAGTCATTTATATTATATTTATATTAATAAGATACCTTACATGGTCAATGAGCCCCATATCGCAGCGGCATAAACATTGAGTACCAGGGTCGCGTTTTATAAAGCTACAATTTACAATTTCGCTGTTTGCCTCTCTTTCTAGCCAATATGTGCGTGCGTTAGAGAGGCAAACAGCGAAATTGTAAATTGTAACTTTATAAAACGCGACCCAGGCCAATCGGCCAGTTAACGCACCATGTAACAAAACGCCACAGTTTACTTACATTGGCATATTGGCGTTAGATTAAAAAGTAAATTTTGTCTTAAAATATTGTTAAAAGTTATTTATTTTATTTACCGTAACTTAATTATTATTTTTCTTTTAGTAATATGCATATATTTTCAATTTAATTTATAGTGAGATTTCGTAAAACGGAAAATCCGTGGAGCACCATAGAGATCGGAGCGACATGTTCGGATCCGTCCAACTCAACTTATCGGTTGGAATATTGAAATATTAATATGTGTAAAAAATCGTAAAAGCATTTTAGTAAATCAAACAGCAAAGGTTTGTTTTAATTCAAATTATGGGTAAGTTACCTACGATGTTTTATATAATTATTGTTAAACAAAAAACTATAGTCGGGCAACCAAAATCCGTAGTAAATAAAAAAAAATCTATCCCTTTTGTTCGGAGATGGATACTAGTGTAAGAAAAAGACAATATGGTGGTAAATCAAAAAGAAAACAATTTTTTCTATTGAAATTGGGTACTTTCACCCTCGTCGAAAAAAAAATGTTTTGCACTTGTATCGAAATGTACCATTTCATAGACAGTAAACTCAAAATGGAGTTCAAAACTGTAGCTAGTTTATTTTTATTCCTTACGGTTTTTAAGAAATATATTATGTATTAAGTATCTCATCTGACAAACAACACAATTTGTGTGATTAACAGAAAAAAGCCTTAGTCTCCCATTACATGCTCGATTAAAAAAAATAAAAACACGAAGTTCGATCGATCAAAAATTGCTATCTCTTTGTCACACCTTGCGTGTATTCGAGTGGTAGAGAGGAGAACGGACGGACGACAACTTTCAAAATTCGTGGTAGGCCTGCTGTCAACTTGTTTTTTTTGAAGCCCTGGCTCCAAAAATTGGCTGTCGGAAATTATGGCCTGCTGGGTGCAGACCTTGTCTTGTCCAGGCAGAAATATTGCAAGTGAATTTGATTTTCTGATTGTAGGCGGCGGGTAACCCACATGGCCTGCCAATAAAGTTAATAAAATTCAGAGCGGCCTGCTGGAGTTTACTTCTTGTGGACGGCGGGCAACCCACATGGCCTGCCACAAAAGAAATTTCATTTGTTCTATGGCGCTGAGAGTGTTAAGAGAAAAAATATGTCCCATAATTTTCATACAGTTTTCATTCCTGCCATTACGCTACCGCCTTTGAACATTATGGAAAAACGGTATTGTAATGGAAATAGTACATTGTGTACTTAGAGCGGTAAACAAGAAATTACGAACGAGTGTGAATTCACGCCCGAGCCGAAGGTGAGGGCTTAATTCTAACAAGAGTTAGTAATTCTTGTACCGCCCGTGGCACACACAATGTTTTTCATCACACCTGTGATGCAAAAAAGTAAATAAAACAATATATTTTCACAAAACTACTCTAAAATGGTCTAAATCAGGGATGACTTAATTTCATCATTTTCATAAAAGAAATCTCGGCGCGGCGTGCGCCGGACCGCGCTAGTGCGACGTAATGTTGTATGAAAATGCTTAACGGCCTACTATGACGTAATGACGCACCTACGGCCCGCATCACCGCAGCGTATTGGCGCACTTACGGAACAGGTGTGATGAAAAAACATTTTGGGACATTTGTTTTCTCCTAATTCTCCTATTAGAATCGAAAGAGCTCGTGATCCTGAGTAGAACAAGCCCAAACTTGTCCGAATTAAATAACAAGGTGATTTCAACAACGGTTTGTGAAAACCATTTATTTGCATAAAGTGCTTCACTTACCTTAGCGAAGCATAGTCCGATAGTGCCGGTGCCACAGCATATGTCGACCACAGTGGAGTCACTGTTCACTTCGCTCATGTCGATCGCGCTCTGGTATAGTATCTCTGCTCCCGCTGTATTTATCTACATAGTAAGTAATACAGATTTACCCTCTTATTCACTTAGGTTTCTTAACAAGCCGCTTAGTATTGTTTGACCCTTTAGGTCTTATAGACATATTGATAAGGTCGAAAGGGGTTAAACCCACCTGTTACCACCAACTTGACACAAGTGGCAACTGGGATTTTTTTCCCACCTGTTACCACTGGGAACAACTGGGAATTAAAATTCCCAACTGTTACCACCAAACTAATTATTTTAGTAACTAATCAAATATTTTAGTGAGTAACGTAACTAGTGGGAAAAAAAATCCCAGTAGTTACCACCAAGTACTCTGATGGTAACAGGTGGGAAAAAAAATCCTAGTTGTTACCACTGGCGTCAAGTTGGTGGTAACAGGAGGGAATAATCCGTCGAAAGGGACAAACGACGGATTACTGATTGCTAAGTTAGGAGACGTATATGAATAAGGAGGTAAATATTTGTCACACATAAGGGAGGTAAGTACGGAATTACTAACGAGACTGTTAGAAGCCCGACGCCGTAGGCGGAAGGCTTATAATGACTCGAGTTAGCATTCCGCTTAGCGACCGTGATGCATACAATGTTTTTCATCACACTTGCCGGCAAACAAATAAGTTTTAAGACAAAATATTATTAAATGACGTACTGACATTTTTATTACTCACTAGGGAATTTTACTTTTCTATTACTCCCGCTACGCATGCAAGCAATGGCGCGCTTAGACAGCAAGTGTGATGAAAATTGTTTTATTCGAAAATAATATTCTAACACGAGGCAATATTTCTCGTTTCGTTATATTTTTTATTGTTTTAGTTTATAAACAATGAACAGCAAGTGGCTCAACAAACCAGCGATTTCGAAAAACAGAAATTTCGCGCATCTATCTCTGTCAGTCTAACAAAGGCGACATTAAAGTGACAGAGACAAATAATGGAAATTTACTATTTTGGGTGTTTGCAGTAAACCCTCTGATTTACGACAGTTCTAAACATCGTGAGGACAAATGAATCTAGAGTTTAGACGAACTCCAACAAGGCCTAGATACTTTCTTACATTTGCTTTCATAAAAGCTTTCAGAGAAAGAATTACGATATGCTACTAAACTATAGCGATTACAGAGTCGCGTTTTATAAAGTTACAATTTACAATTTTGCTGTTTGCCTCTCTTTCTAGCCAATATATGCGTGCGTTAGAGAGGCAAATAGCGATATTGTAAAATGTAACTTTATAAAACGCGACCCTGATAAGAAGTCCTATTGTTTGTTGGGTTGAGTACAGTCAACCAATTGGAACCTAAATCGAGAGTCTAAATCGAATTGTAAGGAACTTAAAGACATAGTTCTAGCTAGAGTGGCCCTAGAGTTGCACAAAACTATATCGTGAGTACAATGCATCATCAAAAGCTTTAACAAAAAAATCGGTCGGCTCTAAAAATATGATGGGTCATGCGGGGCAAATGACTGTGAGGTGAATGCAACCGATAAAAATTTATCGTCTAAAATATATTACTATGAACTTTGGAAGATAAAACATTGTTTGATTAATCAAAAGCAACACAATAGTAGGTATAGGTAGGATTTTATTACAGAACCCATTAGATTAACACGTTCGACGCCGGGGACACAGCGTCTGTGATCAACAAAATCTAACTCATATGCCAGTGACACACATACGTGATCAAAGTAATATTTTTCTTATGCCATTAGCATAAATCAAGTACCTACTCCTATGCCAGTGGTATAGAAATATGAACGTTTTTGACACAAGTGCTGTGTCGCCGCCATTGGAGTACAGTCTTTTCAGTCACACGTGCGTGTCACTAGCATACGAGTTCTATCAGATAATTTCGAGCGGCATAGTATTAGCAATTAGTGAAACAGTACTGGAGGCGAACGTGTTAAGAGAATTTTTAAATTAGTTGCATTTGCCCCGCATGACGTTAACGATTTTGATCTTTGTGCCATGGGCATACATTATAATATAACTATACCTAGATAATTTTCTAGCCGGAACGAGAGATTGACTAAATCAAACATCGACATTACTGTTATCGATGAATACACCCTATTCTTATAAAGATGCTAACTTCGTAAATTCATAACCAACCAAGAAATACAGGACCCATCTACGCTTTATATTTAAATATCGAATACTTCATATTAATTCTTGCCTATGGCGTTAAAGTATTTCTTATTAGTCTTTGTTCTTTTAATAGGCACTAAATATAAAGTAAAAAAAATGTATCGTTTTGAATATGATTTGCATTCTTGTAGTTTATCTCTAAGTTCTGCGCATTCTTTATTTATTAACTTTATTTATTGAGTACGATTTTGTCATTCTCTCGTTCCTGCTAGAAAAATATCGAGGTATAATTATAACACATAATATTTTCAAAAACGACAGTACCTGAAAGAATGCTTCAGGAGATATCCTGAACTGGCGACCTAGAATGGTGTCCACAATGTGCGTGTCACCCCAGAGGTGCTTTGGCTTGCTCGCGTCCTCGCCCACTCTTCTAAACAAAGAAAATACTCTTTAAAGTCAAAGTCAAATAATTCTTTATTCAAATTGGAATAGCAACAAACTCTTTTGAATCGTCTAAGTATTAAAACTACTTCCGGTTCTAACCGTACACCGCTGACCCGAGAAGAACCGGTAAGAAACTTGGCGGGACTTATTTTTTCAAACAATCGTGGTACATCTTACAACTAACATGCATTAAAAAAAACATAAAATTGGTTTTAAATAAATTGAAATATAATAATAATAACAAGAGATGTAAAGTCTCTAAAAAGTCAGAACATGTATATGTAATAATTTATAGAGAAGTAAAGGTTTCTTTCCGAATAGGTATATAATAATAACATTATATAATGCACGTTTGGAGATGTACAAGGTCTCCAAACGTAAATTATCGTAATTGAATGTCATGACTTTAACAAACTAATAATTGAATTATAAATATTAGATGTCATATACCAAAGAAAAACGACCAAGATCACCTATATCCGAGGTGGGGATCGAACCCACGTACTCAGCTTTCGCGGCTGATGCCTGTACCCCTCGGCCACTCGGTCTTAGCAACCACCGGTCAAATTTCTCGGGTATATGCAATCCCTTACAAGGCTAGGCACCTTTGACCATTCTCTAAGGGCAAGCACAATATATTGTGTTTTCGCAATATGTTTAATAATTGAATCCTAAATATATTTAGTAAGCAGCAATGATAAACATCTGGATACTTCTACAATGCGCGCTTTTACGCTAACCATAAGCAAGCAGGGGGAGTGGAGGTGAGCGGGTACTCTCAGGTATGCGACGCTGGGATATTGGCCTGCACCTCAAGTCATCATACACGTCCTTGTCCGTATGGAGTCAACCAGGGGTTGATCGTACTCCCTGGGCAATGCTAGTGGTCAATGGGCGTCGCATTATCTACCATTCTCCCCCAGGCCACTAGTAGCTGAGTATGAGGGCGGCATCCGGCGCGGGCGACGCTCCTAACGGTGATGTGGCACTCCCAACCCGCCGGATGTTATTAAATATATGTAAGTCTACATATTTAAGTATCTATTATACAAAATATAAAAGTCCTCCCATACCAATCTAAGGTGTTCACCGTGCTGAGAGATGCATGGCTGGTGGTGAGACCAGTCGCGAACGGTGGCCTCAGGTATTGGGCAACTACCTGTTGAATCTTTGCCTTATCTGCGCAAGCGGGGCTCTGCGCGGATGGACCTTGTACATCCCTAGCTACTCGTGGGAACTGTATGGAGAATAAATTAAAAAAAACAATAAAAAAACAACACACACACAAAACAAACACACAAACTTCTTCCTCCTTAGATGAGACGGCGAAAGCTGAAGCACTAAGGAGGGAGAAGAGCACAGAAGGGGGACCGGCCAAAGAGGAAACATTGAAGCTGGGGCAGCCATCGGAAGCGGGGGTACCAACCGGAACCCCAGCCAAGATGGCTAAACCGGAGACGATGAGGCCTCCAGTAGCCGGAACCTCAAAACAAACAACGGCAGTGAAGAGCGGGACGACAACAGTCGAACCCTCTAAGCAGCCCATAGATCCCGGCTGGGAGATCAGGTGCAAACCCAAGGGGATGCCTGCCCAGACCGACACAAACATACTCCAGCGGAGGAAACTCTCGCAGAGGAAGAGGCAGCGGCTTCAAAAGCGAAGAGAAGCGGAAAGTCGTGCCTCCGAAAACCTACAGGTGACTGACGCTGGGAGAGACGGGGCAGCGTCAACACCTGCAGAACAGAGCCAGGCGAAAAAACCAGAGGGGATAGCCAAGAGGGCACGCCTGGATGAGACCGTATCCCCCCGAGGCGAGCATAAGAGGCGATGCACTGACGGGGACCGGCCAAAACCATCCACCTACGCAGCGGCGGCGGCGTCAGACCTGACGGTTGCGATCACAAACGTGCGCACGGGCAGGCTGACAAAGCAGGACGCTGAGGAGGTGGAAAAGAAGATCGGGGACGCCATCTTCCAAGCGGCTCTGGAAACTGATCTGGACGCGGTAGCAGCGGCTCCAGCGTTCGCAGGCAAGCCAAGCCTTGTGGATGGGTACCTGAAACTGTGGTGTCAGGACGCAAACACTAAGGCTTGGCTAATGAAGTGGCTGGAGACGGCCACACTGACGAACGGAGACCATCTTGTTGGAAGGAGGGAGGACGAGATGGTCCGGAGCGTCAGATGTGGTATACTGATACCACGTCTGGAGAACGATCTCACCAAGGTCGGACGGGTCCTCAATTTCCAGAACCCGTGGGCCATGGTGAGAAAATGGACACTGCAGCATGCAATACCCCTGAAAAAGAAGGGGAATACTCTACTCTTGGTGGGAATACCTGAGGACGTCGTACCTACCATGATGGAAAAAGGAAGGAGATTGAACTACATGTGTGGGACAATCTACATCCGTTTCCAGCATGCTGGGGGACGCTTCAGAGATTCCCCGCCAGAGAAACAGGCCAGGGAGGAAACGACCGTGGACGGAGGGGAGGACAAGGCGCCTGACAGCGCACCTAAGGCGAGCACCCCCTCTGCCATGGACACGGACGACGCGCAGAACTCGGACTTGGAGGAAGGCATTCTGCTGGAATCTGAGGACGAGGACGGCCTGCCAAAGGGGATAAGCCTGCTGCACCTAAAGGGAAAGGCGGAGGGAACACCCTCTGATGGCGCCTTCCCAATGTAGGGTACTTCAGGTTAACCTCCAGCACAGCGAATCTGCAACGGCTCAACTTCGCAAATGGCTGGAGGTTAACCAGCCATCGATAGCCCTGATCCAGGAGCCGTGGATCAGAAACACACGCATAAACGGCCTTTGTAACACCGGAGGTAATATATTCTATAATACACATTGTAAACCTAGAACATGCATTTATATATCCCGAAACATTATGGCACAACCACTAACTCAATTCTGTTCCAGAGACGTGTGTGCCATAAAATTTCTCAGAACACAAAACTCAAAGCTGCCGGAGATAGTACTGGCGACCGCGTACATGGCGGCAGAGGATGATCCACCTCCAGCGGAGCTGAACGACCTCATACGCTACTGTGAACATGAAAGGCTCGAGCTGGTCATATCCGCTGACTGCAACGGCCACCACAACCTATGGGGAATGGAAACAAACAACAAAAGAGGTAACGATCTAGTGGAATACCTAATGACTACTAACCTAGATATATTAAACACAGGATCTAAACCAACTTTTGTCACTCGTAGATGTAACACTATAATTGACATTACTCTAAGCACAGGTCTGGCTGCGCAACACATATCCAACTGGCACGTGTCGGAAGAGTTATCCTGCTCCGACCACAGATGGATACGGTACGACCTAACTGCTGACACCCACACAATAACGCCAAGAAGAAACCCAAGACGCACGGATACACCAGCGTATAGGGAACTTGTCGAAGGTAAACTTAAAAATACACAAATTTACAGACCTAACAATACAAGGGAGTTGGAGAAACAGGTAAACTCACTCACTACAAACATAACTGACAGCTTTGAAAACACATGTCCACTATCGACACCACCGGCTAGGAAAAACAACAACGGCTGGTGGGGACCAGAGTTGGAACGATTGAGAACAAAAATGAGACGACTCTTGAACAGAGCAATGAACACAAGGTCTGACGTTGATTGGGACGCTTACAAGACGGCCAAATCAGACTTCAAAAAAAGACTAAGATACAGAAAATCCCTCTCATGGCGGAAATTCTGTGACAACATATCCACGGCAACGCAAGCAAACAGAACAAGGAAGATCCTCGCAGATCAACCGAAACAGCTACTAGGCACCCTGCGGAGACTGGACAACACCACTACCACCACTCCAGCTGAAACGGAAAGGCTAATGGTGGAAACACACTTCCCGGGATGTAGAGTAGTAAACAAACAAAACCAAGACGAACAAACAACGGAATACTACCCGACTGAGACTGAGTGGGAGACAGCGGAACGCATAACAGAACTAAACAAAACAATATGGGCTGTGAATAGTTTTGAAAGCTATAAGTCACCAGGCACAGACGGAATCTTCCCAGCACTACTAAAATGGGGAGGCCTAAAACTAATGGAACACGTATCAAATATACTCTGCAGTTGCATAGCATTTAGATACATACCACACAAATGGAGGGAAGTAAAAGTAATCTTCCTACCAAAACCCGGCAAGACTGACTATTCGGACCCCAAGTCATTCCGGCCAATAAGCCTCACATCCTTCCTACTAAAAACTCTAGAAAGATTGTGCGACAGAGAACTGAAGGATACGGCTCTTAAGAACATAACTATACATCAAAACCAACACGCCTACAGTCAAGGCAAATCAACAGACTCAGCCCTTCATGCTGTAGTGAGCAATATAGAAAACGCACTGGAGAGGAAAAACTCCTGCCTCGGCACCTTTATCGATATAGAAGGGGCCTTTGACAAAACCAACTTTAGCAGCATTCAGTTAGCGCTACAAAGACACGGAACAGACCACCTTATAACAGAATGGATCATGAACATGCTCAAACAGAGAGTAGTAATACTATCTGACAACGGAGAACACCAGGCACTCGTTATGAGAGGATGCCCCCAGGGAGGAGTACTATCACCACTACTCTGGAACCTGGTAGTGAACGATCTAGTAATGGAACTAAACAACAAACATTTTATGACCATAGCATACGCCGATGACCTGGTGATATTAGTAAGCGGCTTGATAATAAGCACACTATGTGACCTAACACAATCCGCACTAAGGATAGTGGAGAAATGGTGCATGGAGAATGACCTATCGGTAAACCCAAAGAAGACAGATGCAATGCTCTTCACACACAGAAGAAAGTTGGGTAGCTATGAAATGCCAACTCTCTTCGGAACGAAACTAACGCTTTCAAAGGAAGTTAAATACCTAGGAATAACCCTAGATGACAAACTCAACTGGGGCAAACACTTGGACAATAAACTGAACAGAGCTACAGTAACCTTTTGGCAATGCCGAAGGATGGTGGGCAAGAGATGGGGCCTAGCACCCCACATAATACTGTGGCTGTACAAAATGGTCATAATGCCGATGATCAGCTATGGCTCGGTTGTGTGGTGGCCTCGCACACAGCAAACCACTACAATAAATAAACTAAGTAAGATACAAAGACTAGCATGTGTGGCAACCACAGGCTGCATGAGAACCACTCCGACTGCAGCACTGGAAATAATGCTAGGATTGCTACCACTGCACATGCACATACAGAAAGAAGCGGCCGCCACAGCGCTTCGGCTTAAAAACCAAAATTTGTGGTCAAACCTCAGCTCGGCACACAAAAAGATCTATGACAAGATGATCTCTAGCATGCCAATACTAGAAGCACCTATTGACAAAATACCAAAGACGATGATCTTCTGGAAAGATTATGCCATATCGCTAACAGAAGATCAGAAGGAAGGACTAAATCAAACACACCTTAGAATATTTACAGATGGCTCAAAAACAAATGAAGGTACCGGATGTGGAGTCTTCTCAGAAGACCTTAACATGCACATTTCGAAACCTTTAGGAGAACATAGCACAGTTTTCCAGACGGAATGTGTGGGAATAATAGAAGCCTGCAAGGCACTGAGGAGACGAAAAACCAAAAATGAAAATATACTAATACTGTCAGACAGTAAATCAGTGCTGCAAGCGCTACAAAGTAACAAATTCACCTCAGAACTTATATTAGAATGTCACAGCTGCCTCATGGAGGAAAGCAAGGAAGGGAACAAAGTGACTATACAATGGATAAAAGGACACAGTGGCTCAAGAGGAAATGATGCGGCGGATGAACTGGCGAGAGAGGGGTCAGAGACACCGACGTACGGACCGGAACCCATCATACCACTACCATTATCATACATACGAAACCAACTGGGTCTATATCATCGACATCTCCACAATAAATGTTGGAACGACCTGGTCTCCTGCAGACAAACCAAAGAAGTACTACCTGAGTTAAACTGTAAAATCACGAAAACCCTACTACGAACACCCAGGCACAAACTGAGGAAAATAGTAGGATTGATCACCGGACACAACACTTTAAACAAACACCTGCACAATATGGGCAAAACAGATAGTCCTATGTGCAGGGCCTGCATGGAAGAGGAGGAAACAGCAAAACATATTCTTCTAGATTGTAAACAGGTAGAGGTATACAGGAGTAGGCACTTGGGGACTCCACAGACACTAAAGGAGGCATTTAGCAACCTGAAACATACACTGAGTTTCGTGGAGGAGCTTGGATGGTTGGAATAGGGCTACCTCGCTATCACGCAAAAAAGGCACAATGGTTGTCGAGTTGCGGAAAAAGCCCAGTAAAACTAACTAACTAACTAAGCAAGCAGTGGAACTTTGGTGCCCATGACAGACGTATGACGTAGGGGCTGCATACAGTGTTTTATCTAGATGATAGATAATCACTAACAACTTATTGGCCTCTTTAGTTCACGGATATTTTATTCACACTTGAGACGGCCAGTACTTATAAAAACATAATCACATAAATTACTGACTTTGTCATGTTCATAGGAGCGTATTTTGTACGTAATTTTAAAATAGAGTAAATTTTGCATGAAACCTGTTTGACTCAGGAGACCATAACCATGGAAATAACAGATAAGAAAAAGTTGATTCACCCATGTACCTTTTCGTAATGTAGTCAATGTACAGCGACTTGATCCCGCAAGCGGCCGACTCTTCAGAGCTAAAATGTTCAGTGAGATCCTTTTCTATCTTTGCCTTTTGTTCACTCGAGAGCTCCTAAAACACAAACCCTTAATTGAATTCAAACTATCGTGTCGTGAGACATATTAAACTAAAATATAATTATGATTCTAATTCAGTAACAATTTTAAATAATGGATTACATATACCAATGAAAAATAGACCAAGATCACCAACGTCCGTAAGGTATTCAGATAGAAGGTGCATGCATGTATTGTATTGCTTGCCCTTAGAGTATGGTCAAAGGCGCCTAGCCTCGTAAGGGATTGCCCGAGAATATTTACTGGTGGTTGCTAAGAGCAAGTGGCCGAGCGGTACAGGCATTAGCCGCGAAAGCTTAGTACGTGGGTTCGATTGCCACCTCGGACGTTGATGGCCTTGGTATATTTATAATATCCAATATATATAAAATACATGTAAAAATACAATCAGCATAGCGTCTGTGGACATGGGAGTGCCGAGTGGTGAACTAGCAGTGCCCTGAATAGTCCACATGTGAGAATATTGAACGTTACGCTACAGACATAAAGTCCACAATGTAGACGTACCTGTGGATGCAGCGATACAATCAGCATGTCTGTGGACATGGAGTGCCGAGTGGTGAAGTAGCTGCGTTCTGAATAGTCCACATGTGAGAATAATGAACCTTACGCTGCAGACATAAAGTCCACATAATGTAGACGTACCTGTGGGTGCAGCGATACAATCAGCATGTCTGTGGACATGGAGTGCCGAGTGGTGAAGTAGCAGCGTTCTGAATAGTCCACATGTGAGAATAATGAACCTTACGCTACAGACATAAAGTCCACAATGTAGACGTACCTGTGGGTGCAGCGATACAATCAGCATGTCTGTGGACATGAAGTGCCGTGTGGTGAAGTAGTAATGCCCTGAATAGTCCACATGTGATAATATTGAACCTTACGCTACAGACATAACGTCCACAATGTAGACGTACCTATGGGTGCAGCGATACAATCAGCATGTCTGTGGACATGAAGTGCCGAGTGGTGAGGTAGCAGTGCCCTGAATAGTCCACATGTATTGTATTGCTTGCCCTTAGGGTATGGTCAAAGGCGCCTAGCCTCGTAAGGGATTGCATATACCCGAGAAAATTGACTGGTGGTTGCTAAAACCGAGTGGCCGAGCGGTACAGGCATTAGCCGCGAAAGCTGAGTACGTGGGTTCGATTGCCACCTCGGACGTTGGTGATCTTGGTATATTTATAATATCCAATATATATAAAATACTTGTAAAATATACAATCAGCATGGCGTCTGTGGACATGGAGTGCCGCGTGGTGAAGTAGCAATGCTCTGAATAGTCTATATGTGAGAATATTGAACCTTACGCTACAGACATAAAGTCCACAATGTAGACGTAACTGTGGCTGCAGCGATACAATCAGCATGTCTGTGGACATGGAGTGCCGTGTGGTGAAGTATGAAGTAGTAATGCCCTGAATAGTCCACATGTGATAATATTGAACCTTACGCTACAGACATAAAGTCCACCATGTAGACGTACCTGTGGGTGCAGCGATACAATCAGCATGTCTGTGGTCATGAAGTGCCGTGTGGTGAAGCAATGCCCTGAATAGTCCACATGTGAGAATATTGAACCTTACGCTACAGACATAAAGTCCACAATGAAGACGTACCTGTGGGTGCAGCGATACAATCAGCATGAGGTCCCCTGTGGACATAGAGTGCCGCGTGGTGAGGTAGCGCCAGTGTCCCGAGTAGTCCGCCGGCGAAAATGGCTGCAGTTCTGACTTGCGCACTAACTCTTGAAAGATCTGTCAATAGACAGATTGAATTATTTAAATTAAAAAAAGAAATTATAAATATTAGATGTCATATACCAAAGAAAAATGACCAAGATCACCTCATGTCCGAGGTGGGGATCGAACCCACGTACTCAGCTTTCGCGGCTGATGCCTGTACCCCTCGGCCACTCGGTGTTCGGTCGGTAAAAAAAGAAATGTTAATAATTCAATTGAATTTACACGTTTGCAATCATTTGCTTTAAGGTGCATTCTACGAAAAAGTCTCTCTGTCGGGAACGTGACGGCTATGACAGCTACCTATGAAATATATGGAAAGTGCGAGAATTCTCTATGAATACAAACACCATATAAAACATTTAAAAATATTGGGCTATTTCGAGGTTTTTGCAAAATAACGGTTCCGGTCCCTGCTCGCACGTACTCGTTTCGGATTTTATCGAGTCTGGTAACGCCGCACATCCACCTCGGCATCTTCATTTCGGCAATGAGGGTTTTCTCGAAAACGTATGCCACTAGTTGGCGCCTTAGCCGTAAGGTCCCGCTAAGAAACGCAATTATTTATCCCCAATGAAAAAATGACTAGAAGGTATTTTTATTTTTTTATATAATTTTATTAACTAACACGAAACTATAGGCGCTCTAAGAATTTAGACAAGTTTCTGGACCTGACGCCTCAGTGCTGCCGCCCTGGTGGACGTCATTTCAGAAAACCCTCATTTGGATGGTATGCACGTTCTTTTTGGTTACAGCCCATGCGGCCATGTCTCGCTGCTATACATATGAACCCACCTTACAATGGTTTTGTAGGGCAAACCCTTGAGATATATATTAATGTTGGAAATTAATAAACATAATAGAAGTTTTCGGACAGTGCCTGTGTAGTGTACTATTAACTCGCTTGGTGTCGCCACCATCAATGTAATAAATAAAAAAATCTCGGTGTTCTTAAACCTTTTATTAAATACTCTTTAACTAATTCTATTCAGCGTATTATTCCCTCAATTAACACGTCCGATGCCTGTGACACACATACGCGACCAAAGTAATCGTATAAGGATACTGGCATAGGAGTGAGAACTTTATTTATGCTAGTGGCATAAGGATGCCACTAGCATAAATGAAGTCCTCACTCTTATGCCAGTGGTATAGAAATACGAACGTTTTTGACACAAGTGCTGTGTCGCCGGCATAGCAGTACAATCTTTTCGGTCACACATGCGTGTCACTGGCATAGGTTTTCTATCTGATAATTTCGATCGGCATAGTATTACCACTTAGTGAAAGAGTACCGGAGGCGAATGTGTTAACCGTGAAACAGTTGAAACCTACTCACCAAAACTGCCTTCTTCGTCTTATCAGAGATGTGTATGAGCGAGTGTATGGGGCCAACGGCCACCGTGCCCGTCGCGTAGCTGCCCAGCCGGAACCCAACCGTGGGCAGCTTGCTCTCCTCATCGATACCCACGGTGAACTCGCATTTATTCCTGGGGTAGAAGGAAATAATTATGAAGACAAATGTTTGGTCATGATCAAACTGTATAAATACTTTCGCAACCAGGCAAAATTTCGAACAATACCCCAGAAACCAACAGAACCGGCTAGGCGGGCAAGAACGTGAAACTTAATGCCGCACGCCGCGAACCGCATAGTGGCAGAATGTCATGATGCCTGTGCCACAAATTTATGTGGAATGGAATTAAAAAAGAGCACTTTGCCGGCCTAGGCCTTTAAGATTTGTATTAAATTCCATTAACAACCTCTTGTCCTCTAATCGCACCTGAAACGTCATACTTCGCAGCCTATTATAAGGAACATAATAACAATATTTCATTGCATGTCTGAGAAAGATAATTTTAAAGGTGGTTTACCTATATCCTTCAGTGACTGGCGACCTCTCTATTGGCCTTAGTTCGAAGCTGAGCCCATTGTGAAGTTTGCGCTTGGCTTCCAAAGCATCACGGTTGTCTCTGTCTAGTTTCCATCTCTCATTGTCAAATTTCATTAGTAGGTGCTTTATTTCTTTTTCTTTTAATTTCAGCTGAAAGTATTGTATAAATAATAGTATAAAAACACTTTAAAAAGGAAGTCTTATTCTCCCAACAATAGCCAAGTAGTTAGCCTTATTTGGATTAGTCCAATTTCTTGACAATACTTTCCTTTACAGAAAGGTGTTTGTCCAAATACTAAATGATATTTTTATAGTACGGTCGGCTCTAATAATATTATTAATATATAATATTATGTATACGAGTTTGATCCTTATGCTTTTGACATACGTTTCGAAATATTTACATATTATTAGACGTGACTGTACCTACTTATGGTATTTATATTGGTACATATTTTATTTGATATTTATAGGACTTATCCTAATAATAATAATAAAAGCCTTTTATTCAGTAGTCCTAATAGTCCTATAAATATCAAATAGTACTTATTATACTTATAGTACTTATTTTTCATCACACTTGCTGTCTAAGCGCGCCATTGCTTGCGCGCGTAGCGGGAGTAATAGAAAAGTGAAATTCCCTAGGGAGTAATAGAAATGTCAGTACGTTCATTTAATAATATTATATCTTAAAACTTATTTTTTGGTTGGCAAGTGTGATGAAAAACATTGTATGCATCACGGTCGGTCGGTAAGCGGAATACTAACTCGAGTCATAAAAGCCCTCCGCCTAACGGCGTCGGGCTTCTAACACTCTCGTTAGTAGTTCCGTACTTACTTCCCTTGATGTACAATGTACTATATCCTCTTAAGGCTTAATGTACATTACAATCTACACTCCACTTCAATGAAATTTAAACCATTAAAATAATAATGTCGCATTTCCTTTGATTGATTGATTTTACACACAAACGAAATTCACAACTATTCGAATAAGAATGATAGAACATTAAGGTTTTTATATTTAGACCAAACGAGCATTCGCTCATTCTCTCTCCCACTCAATGAAATCGACGAATTTCGACGAATCACGTTTTGTGTAACGAACGATTTTCGTAAAGTGGGCGATAGAATGAGTGAATGCTCGTTTGGTCTAAATGCACCTTTATGGTGGGCCTTTCGAGGTTAAAAACAAATTTCAAATTCTATTCAATTAGAAAATAAAATACTTAGTTGCATTTGTTTAGCTTCATAAATCAATCAGACAAATTAAAATCAACTTTATCTTCTGACCTACGAACAAATAAAACATGGAAGCCGCACGCCATGCTAAATTGCCTTTCAAAAACGGTCCTGAATTTTAGTGTAACATGTGTCACCCCCTCTTCAAAGCATCATATAAAAACTTACACCGCCATTTAAAAATAGTTGTGATTGGTCCATCAAAGTTTTGATTGGCTAAATTCATTGTGCATTTGTCAAAAGGTGTTGCGCCGACATATGCGCGGTGTTAAGAAAAGCGCTATATATCTTGCCCATCTTGGCACAATTGAACAATAAAATTGTTCTTGGGGGCATTTTTGAGCTGGCGTTAGACGTCCATGTTATATATGGTCGTAGCTCCTGACTAGTAGGTAAAAATTTAAATCACAAATTTTAAATATTTATCTTATATGGCTGGGCCTTGGGAGAATTAAAAAAAAATCATGAATAATGATTAACCTGTTCTTCATATGGTATGTTCCAGTAAGGAGTGGTGGCATCTTTAATCCTCTGCTCCTGATTGACATCTTCTTTCTTCTTTTTGTCAGGCCCTGCACCCTCTTCCTCTTGCTTTCTCTTCCTAACCAAAGGATCTGGTGCTGGTTTAGCTACTTCAGCAATCAGTGTTTTACCTAAAAATAAATATGTAAAAGCGTTTTCTTCCTTAGTTGTCCTAGTAAACAACTTTCTAACCTAATACACTCTTTTGCTTTAGTATGATCTCAGGGGTGTCACTGCACAGTTTGGGTTGATTTTGCTATTTTTTTTTTGTTTGTCATAACTACAAATCTTATAATTGATATAAAATAAATTGGAGAGTTTGCACATGAAATCTTCTCAAGTGACAGCCCTAAGCACTCATAAAACTGCAGCTGCACAAAAAGATTCATAGTTTGTGTTGTAACAAATAACAGTATATTTTTATACCCAAACCACATTTTGGATTGTGTCATATTGTGGGATTTTGTTAGCTAATGTTATTCTGTGATGCTACCTATCAGAAATCTAGCAATCAGTAGCATATCCAGAAATCTCCATAAAGAGCTATGTGTTTTGGAGCATATTTATGAGTGTGAAAGTGTGAGACAATATTTATAGTAATGTGTTGATATTAAAAAAAGTGTTCATGGTACGTGTTTGTGGTTGTGTATATGTATGAGTTCGTGGTCATATGCGAAATTGGGTTTTCCAGGTTTTCAAAAGTCAACAACAAATATTCCTACTAATTATACATTTTTATTTAACCTCGTAAGGCCCAATGTACATTAGAATGTACATTTCAGCCTCCGTAGCCTAGTTGGTAGTGGCCCTGCCTACGAAGCTGGAGGTTCCCGGTTCGAATCCCGGCGAGGGCATTCTTTGTGTATTTATTTATCACAAATGTTTGTTCCTTGGTCATGGCTGTCTATGTATTTAAGTGTCTATATGTATCTATCTATTATATATATCGTCGCCTGGTACCCACATCACAAGCCTTAATTGAGCTTACCGTGGGACTAGGTAGATTTGTGTAAGATGTCCCAAAATATTTATTTATTTATTTATTTCAATGAAATTTATACCTTTCAGAAACTTAATAAAGTTGCGCTTTGTTTGGTTGATTTACAAACAAACAAATTTCACCACTATTACTTAGGGCTTGTCCGTTAATCACTTCATACGATTTTGGGCCTATTTTAGACCCCCCTCCCCATCTCGTATGGTGATATTTGGTGTTATTTTCAGGACCCCCCCCCCCCCCTCAGCTAATATGACGTGTAATTTATTGCCAACTTATGTAGTACTTTTAATAACACTTTAATTAACATACTTTATTAAGCACACGTGAGTTTTAAACTATAAACTATCAGGGTTTGACAGTGTTTGAAAAAACTGATTTCTTTTTTATACTAGCTATAATGCAGTTTAGCAGAGAGTAACAAAAAACTACACATTATTTGTTGGATGACCCCCTCCCCTATGGTGATAATTAGTGATTTTTTCTTGACCCCCCCTCCCCCTATACAGTATGACGTGATTAATGGACAAGCCCTTACATAGCAAGCTTCAAAATAAGATTTAACCCTTAAATGCATAGTGATGTATATATGCATCATGTATTTTCGACTCTATTGACAACATGTCAGAATTCAAATTAAAATAAATCTTTGTCAAGGTCATGTATTTAAGGGTTAAAGAAAATAGTATGGTAGGCGTTTCGAGGTTAAATATGTACATACCTTTCCATGAGTAGCCATTAAGGGCCTCAATTGCCTTGTTCCGATCTTCATCATTCTGGAAGCAGGCAAACAACCAGTGACTGCCATTCTTGGGTCGCTTTATCTTGCTTGTGTTGAGTGACAATTTCTGGTTCATCAACTTTTTTAGTTCCTGAAAATAGATAATAGTACAGCTGTTATTGTTAGATATATTATGTGTCTTTTTTAACAACTTTCATATTGTGCAGACTCAATGAGGATGTATTTTTATATAATAGTAGTAGTAAGCACCTCATTGTACATAGGTAATGTAAATTACAACACAATCTTACAAATTTAGGCAAGACAATGGTGAACTTATAACGGATCTCTTCCAGCTAAGTTGGATATTATAATAAAAACGATAAACATACAATGCACAATAAATAAGCATAGGTACTGAAGAATAATGTAATGTCATTTAAATCAAAATTAATGTTAAAGACGCATACATAAAATAATAATAACAACTTTAAGTTCATAAATGATTTGTTACCAGAAATACTTCAATCCATGAATGGTTTGTGGAAAATGACCGGTACTATATTTATATGATAAAATTCCTTCCAAATCTATTGAGACCGTTTCACATGAGCACTGCGTTTCGATGCAAGCAAGAAGAGCGACAGACTTCATCTGTATTAATGCATGTTTATGTACGTGTTCCTGCTCATAATCTGCATACCTAGGCAAAATTATTCGTCCAGCGAAAAGATTAACCAAGTTCGAAAGTTTAACTTACCGCTATGCCATAAAACTTAGGAAGTCCACGAAGTTCTATTTTAAATTTTTCTGACGAGAAGCCGCCTCTATCTAAATAGGCATACTCCTCACGAGCTCCAGTTTCTTCACCATCAC